>JAIUJO010001967.1:0-5000 GCA_023846275.1 Vanilla planifolia
AAAAGAAAGAAGAAGAAGAAGAAGAAAAAGAAGAAAATGAATAAGAAGAAGAAGAAGGAGAAGAACAATAAGAAGGTGAAGAAGAAGGAGGAGGAGGAGAAGAAAAGGAACGAGATGAAGTCGTTGAAGAAGAAGGAGAAGGAGAAGAAGAGAGGAGGAAGAAGAAGAAGAGAGAAGAAGGAAAAGAAGAAGAAGAAGAAGGAGGAGGAGGAGGAGGAGAAGAAGAAGAAGAAGAAGAGGAAGAAGAAATAGAAGAAGAAGAAGAAGAAGAAGAAGTAGAAGAAGAAGAAGATGATGATGAAAAAGAAGAAGAAGAAGAAGACGAAGAAGAATAAAAAGAAGAAGAAGAAGAACAAGAATAAGAAAAAGAAGAAGTATTAAAAGAAGAAGAGGAAGAAGAAGAAGAAGTTGAAGAAGAAGAAAAGGAGAAGAAGAATATGAAGAAGAAGATGTTGATGAAGAAGAAGAAGAAGTAGGAGAAGCAATTAAAGAAGAAGAAGAAGAAGCAGTAGAAGAACAAGTAGAAGAAGAAGAAGAAGTGGAAGAAGAAAAGGAAGAAGAAGAAGAAGAAGAAGAAGAAGAAGATGAAGAAGAAGAAGAAGAAAAGGAAAAAGAGGAAGAAGAAGAAGAAGAAGAACTAAAAGAACAAGAAGTAAAGTAAGAAGAGGAGGAGGAAGAAGAAGAAGAATAAGAAGAAGACGAATAAGAAGAAGAAGAAGAAGACTGAGAAGAAGAAGAAGAAGAAGAAGAAGAATAAGAAGCAGAAGAAGAAGAAGAAGAAAAGGAAGAGGAAGATGTTGGCAAAGAAAAAGAAGGAGAAGAAGTAAAAGAAGCAAGAAGAGGAAGAATAAGAGGAAGAAGAAGAAGACAAAGAAGAAGAAGAGGGAGAAGGAGGAAAGGAAGAAGAAGGAGAAGAAAATGAAGAAGAAGAAGAAGAAGGAGATGAAGAAAAAGAATAAGTAGAAGAAGAAAAAGAAGAAGGAGATATAGAAGTAGAAGAAGGAAAAGAAGAAGAAGAAGAAGAAGAAGGAGAAGAAGACGAAGAAGAAGAAGTAGTAGAAGAAGAAGAAGAAGAAGAGAAGAGAGGAGGAGGAGGAGGAGGAGGAGGAGGAGGAGGAGAAGAAGAAGAAAAAGAAGAAGAAGAAGAATAAGAAGAAAAAAATGAAGAAGAGAAGAAGATGAATAAGAAGGAAAAGAAGAAGAAGTCAAAAAAGATGCAAAAGGATAAGTGGTAGAAGAAGAAGTAGTAAAAGAAGTAGAAGAAGAAGAAGAAGAAGAAAAAAGAAGAAAGAGAACAAGAAGAAGAAGAAGTGGAAGGAGAAGAGGAAGCAAAAGAAGAATTAGAAGAAGAAGAAGAAGAAGAAAGAGAAGAAGAAGAAGTAAAAGAGGAGGAGGATGAAGAAGAAGAAGGAGGAGGAGGAGGGGAAGATGAAGCAGAAGAAGAAGAAGCAGAGTAAGAAAAGAAAGAAGAAGAAAAAGTAGAGGAAGAGGAGGAGGAAGAAAAAGATGATGAAGTGGAAGAAGAAGAAGAAGTAGAAGATGATGATGATGAAAAAGAAGAAGAAGAGGTAGAAGAGGAAGAAGAAGAAGTAGAAGAAGAAGAAGAAGAAAAAGTAGTTAGAAAAAGAAGAAGTAAATGGAGAAGAAGATGAAGAAGAAGAAGAAGAAGGAGAAAGTAGTAATAATAGATGAACAAGAAGGAGAAGAAGAAAATGAAGAAGAAGAAGAAGAAGAAGAAAAAGAAGAAAATGAAAAAAAAAGAAAAAGAAGATGAAGGAGAACAAGAGGAAGATGAATAAGAAGTAAAAGAAGGAGAAGAAGCAAAAGAAGGGAAAGAGTAGAAGAAGAAGGAGGAGAAGACGAAGAAGTAGTAGATGAGAAAGAAGAAGAAGAAGAAGAGGAAGAAGAAGAATAAGAAGAATAAGAAGAAGAAGAGATGACGAAGAAGAAGGAGAAGAAGAATAAGCAGAAGAAGAAGTAGAAGAAGAAGAAGAACGAGGAGGAGGAGGAGGAGGTGGTGAAGAAGAAGAAAATGAAGAAGAAGAAGAAGACGAAAAAGAAGAAGAAGGAGGAGAAGAAGAAAATGAAGAAGAAGAGAAAAAGACAAAGAAGAAGAAGAAGAAGAAGAAGAAGTTGAGGTTGAAGAAAAAGATAAAGAAGAAGAAGAAGAAGAAGTAGGACAAGAAGAAGTGGAAGAAGAAGAGGAGGAAGAAGAAGAATTAGAATTAGAAGAAGAAGAAGAATAAGAAGAAGAAATAGATGAAGAAGAAGAAGAAGGAGGAAGAAGAAGAAGAAGAAGAAGTGGAAGAAGTAAAAAGAAGAAGAAGAAGAAGAAGAAGAAGAAGTAGAAGCAGAAGAAATAGAAGAAGAAGAAGAAAGAGAAGAAGAAGAAGAAGCAAAAGAAGTAAAAGTGGAAGGAGGGCAAGAACAAGAAGAAGAAAAAGAATAAGAAGAAGAAGAGAAAAGGAACAAGAAGTAGAAAAAAAGAAGAAGAAGAAGAAAAAGAAGAAGAAGAAGAAGATTAGGAGGAGAGGAGGAAGAAGAAGAAGAAAGAAGAAGAAGATGAAGAAGAAGGTGATGATGAAGGAGAAGTAGAAGAAGAAGAAGAAGATGTAGAAGATGAAGAAGAAGAAAAAGAAGAGAAAAAGAAGAACAAGAAGAAGAAAAAGATAGGAGAAGAATAAAAATAAGAAGAAGAAGAAGAAGAAGAAGAGGAAAAAGAAGAGGTTCAAGAAGATGAAGAAGAAGAGGAAGAAGAAGAAGAAAATTAAGAAAAGGAAGATGAAGAAGAAGAAGAAGAGAAAAGGAAGATGAAGAAGAAGAAGAAGAAGAAGAAGATGGAGAAGAAGAAGAAGAAGGAGAAGAAGAAGAAGAAGGAGAAGAACAAGAAGAAGAAGAAGAAGAAGAAGAAGAAGAAGATAAAGAAGAAGAAAATGGAGGAGAAGAAGAAGTGGAAGAAGAAGGTGAAGAAGAAGAAGAAGAAGAAGAGGAAATAGAGGAAGAAGAAGAAGAAGAAATAGAGGAAGAAGAAGAAGAAGAGGAGGAGGAGGAATAAGAACTAGAAGAAGAAGAAGGAGATGAACATGAGGAAGAAGATGGAGAAGAAGAGGAGGAGGAGGAAGAAGAAGTAGAAGAAGAAGAAGAAGAAGAGGAAGAAGAAGAAGAAGAAGAAGAAGTTAAAGAAGAAGTTAAAGAAGAAGAAGAACGAGAAGAAGGAGAACAATGAGGAGGAGGATAAGAAGAATAAGAAGAGAAGAAAGAAGAAGATGATAAAGTAGTAGAAGAAGAACAACAAAAAGAAGATGAAGAATAAGAAGGAGAAGAAGAAAAATAGAAGTACAAGAAGAATAAGTACAATAAATAAAAGAAGAAAAAAAAGAAGAAGGAGAAGAAGATGAAGAAGATCATGATGATGTAGAAGAAGTAGAAGAAGAAGAAGAAGAAGAAGAAGAGGAAGATTAAGAAGAAGAAGAAGAACAAGTGGAAGAAGAACAAGAATAAGAAGAAGCAAAAGTAGAAGGAGAAGAAGAAAAATAGGAATAAGAATAAGAAAGGAAGAAATACAAGTAGTAGAAGAAGAAGAAGAAGAAGAAGAAGTAGAAGAAGAATGAATAGAAGAAGAAGAAGAAGAAGAAGAAGAAGCACGAGAAGTAGAAGAAGAACTAGAATAACAAGAAGAACAAAAAGAATGAGAAGAAGAACTCGAAAAAGAAGAAGAAAAAGAATATGAAGAAGAAGAATAGGAGTAAGAAGAAGTAGAAGACAAAGAAGAAAAATAAGAAGAAGAAGAAGAAGAAGAAGAAGAAGATGTAGAAGATGAAGAAGAAGAAAGAAGATGAACAAGAACAAGAACAAGAAAAAGAAGAAGGAGAAGAATAGGAAGAAGAAGAAGTAGAAGAAGAGGAAAAAGTAGAGATTAAAGAAGATGAAAAAGAAGAAGAAGAAGAAGAAGAAGAAGAAAATGAAGAAAAGGATGATGAAGAAGAAGAAGGAGAAGAAGAAGAAGAAGAAGAAGAAGAAGGAGAAGAAGGAGAAGAAGAAGAACAACAAGAGGAAGAAGATAAAGAAGTAGAAGAAAATGAAGGAGGAGAAGAAAAAGAGGAAGAAGAAAGAGAAGATGATGACAATGATGAAGAAAAATAGAATAAGAAGAAAAAGAAGAAGAAGAAGAAGAAGAAGAAGAAGAAGAAGAAGGAGAAGGAGAAGAGGAAGAAGAAGTAGAAGAAGAAAAAGAAGGAGAAGAAGAAGAGGAAGAAGTTGGAGAAGAAGAGGAGGAAGAAGAAGAAGTTGAAGAAGAAGAAGATGATGAAGTAGAACAAGAATGTGAAAAATATGTTGAAGAAGAAGGCGAAGAAGAGGAGGATGTAGAAGAAAATGAAGAAGAAAAAGATGATGATGAAGAAGGTGGAGAAGGAGGAGGAGGAAGAGGAGAAGAACAAGAAGTACGAGATGAAGAAGAAGAAGACAAAAATGAAGTAGGATAAGAAGAAGAAGAAGAAGAAGTAGGAGAAGAAGAAGAAGAAGAAGAAGAAGAACAAAAAAAGAAGAAGCAAAAGAAGTAGAAGAAGCAGAAGAAAAAGAGGAAGAAGATGGAGAAGAAGAAGAAGAAGGAGAAGAAGTAGAAGAAGAAGATGAAGAAGATGGGGAAGAAGGGTAAGAAGAAGAAAAACAACAAGAAGAAGAAGACTATTAAGTGGAAGAAGAATATGAAAAAAAAATAATAAAAAGAAGAAGAATAGAAAGAAGAAGGAGAAAAAGAAGAAGAAGAAGAACAAAAAGAAGTAGAAGAAGACCAAGAAGATCTAGATAAAAAGAAGAAGTGACAAAGAAGAAGAAGAAGAAGAACTAGAAGTTGAAGAAGTAGAAGATGAAGGAGAAGAAGGTGGAGAGGAAGGTGACAAAGTAGATGAAAGAGAAAAAGGCGAAGTAGATGAAGAAAAAGAAGAAGGAGAAGAAGAAGAAGAGGAAGAAGAAGAAGAAGAACAAGAAGAAAAAGATGA
>JAIUJO010001967.1:25000-32500 GCA_023846275.1 Vanilla planifolia
ATAAACAAATGCAACAATCACAATTCTATAACTGTAAAAAAAGTATGTAAAACCACATAATATTGTGTTACATCATACGATTAGGAATTTATCTACCAGGATTTACTGTGCCAATTGTCTTGCCCACTTCTGATTTGTTTTCTTGATGTCTTATAAGCCCATAGTCACAAATTAAAATATGTTCATTAACCAAAAGTGCTTTTTGAAAAGCTTTTTCAAGTAAACCCCTAAAATAAATCCCAAAATCAGCTTACTTAAGTGCTGAGATGCTGGACCGCGCGTGCTCGGGGCGTTGGACCGTGCTCTCTCTGCGTTGGACCACACTCTCTTGGTGTCTTGGACAAGGCGCTCTCAGCGCTGGACCGTGCGCTCTCGATGCGCTGGACTGCTCGCTCTGGACGCGTTGGACCGTGCACACTCGGCAAGCTGGACTGTCGGTGCTCAGCAGCCCGGTTCAGCAGCATACCCAGTCCAAAGGCATTGACTGGTTTTTTGCTCTTTCTCTTTCTCTCCTGTACGTCCGACAAAACAAAAATATTTCTCCTGCAAACTCGAAATCTCTTGTGTCTCTCGCAGGCCAATTGACCACCACTTACCGAAAAAACTTATACAACTCGACGACAAAACAAACAAAATTCTCACTTTCGTCGGTTGTAACCATCGCGTGCCAGAAATCACGAAAATCCTCACCGACCGTAGCTGTCGTGTTCCAAAACTCATGAAATCCTCATCGGATACTACTGTAGTGTGCCGAAACTTCGCTAAGCTAACAACAGCTCTCAAAAATCTCTTAGTCGCACTCCGGCAACCTCCCTGCAATCGTGTTCTTTGCAGAAATGCTTTTCAAAATGCACCCTGCTTTGACTTTTATAATGCGGTCGGAACCACCATGAACAACATTTTTGCATAAAATCCCTTATAAATTTGGTATTTACAAAATTCCAAATCTATCCTCCACGTTACAAATTTATCCCAAATCTTAAAAAATTCATAATTTATTAATTAGAGCTCCGAAAATTACAAACTAAATAACGTTAGACTCGTCTCAAAGAGCTCTTTCAAACAAAAAATGAAACAAAGAAAAAGTAAGGCTGTTACAATCTTCCCTCCTTCCAAAAATTTCGTCCCGAAATTTAGAACAGCACTGGATACTGACTGATTATATCTGCCTCTACTTCCCATGTAGCTTCTCTTTCTGTTTGACCGTTCCATAAGACTTTAACCGTAGAAAGAACCTTGTTTCTTAGCTTTTTCTTTTGTTGATCAAGGATTCTCACAGGTGTTTCCGGATAAGTCAGTTCTTTTTGAATTTTGATGTCTAGATCTATGTAACTTGCCACATAGGAGGGATCTAGAATGTATCTTCTTAACACTGATGCATGAAAAAAATTATGTACTCCTACCAACTGAGGAGGTAAAGCTAGTCGATATGCCACTTGCCTAATCCTTTCCAGTATTTGAAAAGGACCAATGAATTTAGGTTTTAATTTTTCTATCCTTTTAAACTAATGATACCTTTTCTTGGACTTACTTTAATAAATATATGCTCTCCTTCTTAAAATTCTATCATTCGGTGTTTGATATCATAGTATTTCTTCTGTCTGTCTTGGGCTGTTTTCCTTCTTCCTCGAATAGTTTTGATCTTTTCAGTTACTTCTTCCACAAATGCAGGACCCATCAAACTTCTTTCCTTCCCTTCATTCCAACATAAAGGTGATTGACATTTTCTATCATAAACTACTTCATATAGAGCCATTCCAATGCTAGACTGATAACTATTATTATAAGCAAATTCTACCAGCGACAAGTGACTTTCCCAATCTTCTCCAAAATCTAAAATACAAAGTTGTACTAAATCCTCCAAAGTTTTCATAGTTCTTTCTGATTGACCATTTGTTTGAGGATAAAAGTCTATACTGAACCTTAAACTTGTACCAAAAGCTTGATGTTTACTCTTCCAAAAGTGAGAAGTGAATTTAGGATCTCTATCAGAGATAATAACTTTTGGTATCCCATGTAACTTGATAATTTTTTTTACATATTCTTGAGCTAATTTTTTAGCAAAATAAGTCGTCTTTATAGCCAGAAAATGAGCAGTTTTTGTCAGTCTATCCACAATTACCCAAAATGCTTCATGACCTGTCGGTGATCTTGGTAATTCAACTATAAAATCCATTGTCACTTCTTGCCATTTCCATTCTGGTACTAGCAATGACTGCAGTAACCATCCAGGCTTTTGTTATTCTCCTTTCACTTGTTGACAAATTAAACACCTTTGAACCTAATTAGCCACATCTTCCTTTAACCTTGGCCACCAATATTGTTGTCCTAACTCTTGATACATTTTATTCTCTCCCGGATGTATGGAATAACGAGAGTTGTGAGCTTCTTTTAACAGTAATTCTTTAAGTTACAGATGTGCTGGTATACATAATCTATCTTGAAATCGGAGTAGACCATCTTGATCAATTTTAAATTCAGATTCTCGTCGTTCGTGGACCCTTTGGATTATCTTTTGTAGTTCTGGGTCTTCAGCCTGGTCTTCTTTAATTGACATCAACCAATCTGGTCTTACAGATAGGTGGGCTAGTAATGTCTGTTTCTTTGTATTTTAGATTTCAATTATAACTTGTCCATCTCAAAGATCAATTACTTTTCTTCTGAGATAGTTAATAAGTTACTAACATTAGCTTTCCTACTGAGAGCATCTGTCACCACATTTGCTTTACCTAGATGATATGTGATTTCCACATCATAATCTTTAATAAATTCCAACCATCTTCTTTGCCTAAAACTTAATTCCCTTTGAGTGAAGATATATTTTAATCTTTGATGATCATTAAATATCATACATTTAACTCTGTATAAGTAATGTCACCAAATTTTTAGGGCAAAAATTATAGCTGTTAACTCCAAATCATGCACAGGATAATTCTTTTCATGTGTCTTAAGTTGTCTAGATGCATAGGCAATTACCTTGTGATATTGCATCAATACACAACCTAGCCCTTACAATGAGGCATCACTGATATATGATAACCTTCTGTTCCTTCTGGCACAGCTAAAATTGGAGCTGTAGTTAATTTCTCTTTTAGTATTTGAAATCTATTCTCACAAGCTGCATTCCATTCAAATTTTGTTGTCTTTCACGTTAAGTTGGTTAATGGTGAGACAATCTGAGAAAAGCCCTTGACAAATTTCCTGTAATATCCAGCTAATCCCAAGAAGCTTCTGACCTCCATCACTGTTGTGGGTCTTGGCCGATCGATGATAGCCGAAAACTTTTGCGGATCCACAGAAATCCCTTCTGCATTAACAACACGTCCTATGAAAATGACTTTGGATAACAAAAACTCACATTTCGAGAATTTGGCATACATTTGGTTTTCTCTCAAAGCCTGTAATGTTAAATGCAAATGTGTACCATGTTCTTCCAAAGATTTAGAATAAATTAGGATATCATCAATAAAGACAATAATAAAGTGGTCCAAATATTTCTTGAACACTCCATTCATTAAATCTATAAAGGTTGTTAGTGTATTACATAGCCCAAAGGGTAGTACTAAGAATTCATAGTGTCCATACCTGGTTCTGAAAGCTGTCTTTGGAACATTTTCTGGCTTGATTTTTAACTTATGATATCCAAATCGCAAATCGATTTTTGAAAATACAACTGCTCCATATAACTGATCAAACAACTCATCAATCTGAGGCAAATGATATTTGTTCTTGATGGTGATTTTATTGATTTCTCGATAATCCAGGCACATACGAAGACTATCGTCTTTCTTTTTCACAAATAAGGTAGGTGCTCTCCATGGGGAGACACTTGGCCTAATAAATCCTTTGTCTAATAATTATTGTAGTTGTATTTTGACTTTTTGTAGTTCAACAGTTGTCATACGATAAGGAGATTTTGAAATTGGTTCAGCACTAGGAATCAATTGAATTTCAAATTCAATTTTTCTATCTGGGGGTAACCCTACTAATTCATCTAAAAAGACATCCAAATATTCTTTAACTATCGGTACTTCTGAGGGTTGACAAAATTGTCGATCCAAGTCCACAATAGATACCAAACATCAAGCACATCCTTTCTTTAGTAGCTTTTGGGCTTTGGACATAGTTATGATAGCAATTTTTCTCCCTTAGCCAAAATAGATTAAGTTATCTTCTCTAAGGATTAAGAATTCAATCCTCTTTCAATAACAATCTATTTTTACTTTATGCTCAAATAACCAATCTTGGCATGGATTGGTCGGATAGACTCTGATCTACATTCTCCTCCATGCCATTTTCCACATTTCCTACATCGACTCTTTCCACTTGAACTCAAGCTAGCTCTGTTAGTGCTCGATTCATATGGTCTAAACCTAGTAGGTCTTGAATGAGTACAAGTTTCTCCTTTTGAAAAATAAGGACTCTCTTTTTTTTCCTGTGAATCTGAATTTAGACTTTAGAGAATCAAATCTTTTCTTCTCTTCTGCTTTATTAACTATAAAAAAATTGAGTTCCAGCTCAATCGTGCGGGCATACTCCAGTAACTCCACATAGTTTGTCATTCAGACTGCTATTAAATCAGCCTAAATTTCATCTCATAGGCCTCGTCAAAACATGTAACACAATTGTTCTTTAGGTCTTACTAACAAGGGTACATATTTAGCTAGGTGGGATAATTTGATTTCATATGCAGTAACTAATAGATTTTCTTGCTTGATATTATTCAATTCTTCCCTCATTTTGGCTTTGATAAACAGAGGCATATACCATTGCTCAAATTCTTTTGTAAAGTCTTCCAAGGAAATGCCTTTCATTGGTTGGCTAGAAAATCGAAGTCGATATCAAGAACTCCACCACAATCTGGCAGCAACTTTTAGTACCAAAACTACCAAGACTACTTTTCTGTCTACTAGGCGACATTCCTTCAAAGATAATATTTATGTACTCTAGCCAATTTTCAACAATCATAGGATCCTCTTCCTCAACAAAAGAAGGGGGATGCATCTGCTGAAATTTGTCAACCACCAAGTCGATAGATGCATCTCCTCTATTACTACTAGTGCTTTTTAATGATCGCAACAAAGAGACTAAGGTTTGCACTAATTCCTGTTGTATATCTCCTTGTTGCTCTCTTTCTTTATCCTTCTCTATAATTTCAAATGTAGATCTCTCCATGTCTAAAGTTTATTACAATCCTGTAAAATCACATAAATTATTCGACAACTAATTCCTAAGCGTGAATTAACACTAAAGATGCAAATGTATATGTTGTGCTGGTGTCCTCACTCTCATTTCTCACCTATTTCTAAACCAAAGCTCTGATACCACCTTGTCAAGCCCCCACCTAAACCAATACCTCTAAATAACAAAATTAACATCAAATTATTTTATTGGTACAACATATAGTGAGGACAAAGAAAAAAACCCAAGGTGGGGACCTGACGGTAAGATAAACACCATTTCCCGAGATCCAAAGTATATATATAAAGGACATGTTTTTAAACATTTAATCACACTAAAACTTTCCCTCTCTCACACATCTTCTTCTATAGCAACACAATTCCTATCTCTCGATGTAGTGGTTTCATGACCTGTGATGTAGGCACTAAATTAGATTTTACACATCTCAATAGATAAATCACAATAATTAACAAAGTATGAAAAAGAGATATCAAAATACCATGAGCAGTGAAGATCAATCATATAGATAAAGCTAAAACCAGATGTCATATATATAAGGTAATGCAAAATGAAAACCATAAAGAAATGCAACTTCCTTATATAGTGTGTTATTACCAGGCCCAATTCCCTTTGACGCATTATCCTGTGGATCCAATTATCATCATGACCTCCAGTCGGCATCTAACCAAGCACATAATACTAGGTAGATATCTGATCTGAAGATCGATAACCTGCGATCCAACCTGCTGAGCCTAGTGCCACCAGTTACGTATGTTACCATACCCTACAATCTAAGATGCTGAGCGTGATGTAAATCATCATGGAGTTGTAGCACATAACACTAGGCAGATATCTGATCTGAAGATTGATACCCTGTTATCCCACACGTTGAGCCTAGTGGTGAGGATAATGTTCTCTAGGAATCCATTTTTTTTTACTATCATTTCCAATCATAATTCCAAACAATTATGCCATATCAAAAGACCTTTTTTCCATATTGTTTTTTCCTTTGATTTCATTATCATACCATGTTATTTCTTCCTTTTCAGTTTTCATGCAAATGCATAAGTAATCCATACCATAATATTTCTTTCTTTTTATGTCATAAACATATGCAACAATCACAATTCTATAACAGTAAGAAAAGCATGTAAAAACATATAATATTATGCTACATCACAGGGTTACGAATTTATCTACCTAGATTTATTGTGCCAATTGTCTTGCCCCTTTTGATTTATTTTCTTGATGTCCTACAAGCCCATAATCACAAATTAAAATATGTTCATTAACTAAAAGTGCTTTCTGAAAAGCTTTTCGAAACAAACCCCAAAAATAAATCCCAAAATAAGCTTACGCGGGCGTCAAGACTCTGGACCGCGCATGCTCGGCGCATTGGAACACACTCTCTCGATGTCGGACCACGCGCTCTCGGTGCATTGGACAGCTCGCTCTCGGTGCTGGACTGCGCGCTCTCAGCACTCTGGACTGCTCTCTCTCGACGAGCTGGATCGCGCCCACTCGGCACGCTGGACCGCAGGCACTCGACAGCCTCGTTCAACAGCGTACCCGGTCCAAAGGCATTGGCCGGTTTTTTGCTCTTTCTCTCTCTCTCTCTCTCTCTCTCTCCAGTATGTCCGACGACACCGAAATATTTCGCCAGGGAACTCAAAATCTCTTATGTCTCTCGTCGGCCAATTGACCACCACTCACCGAAAAAACTTATACAATCCGACGACAAAAAAAAAATTCTCACTTTCGTCGACCGTCACCGTCGCGTGTCGGAAATCATGAAAATCCTCACCGACCGTCGCTGTCGCATGCCAAAACTCACGAAATCCTCGTCGGATACTACTGTAGTGTGCCAAAACTTCTCTAAGCTTACAACCGCTCCCAAAAATCTCGCCGTCGCACTCCAACAACCTCCCTGCAACCGTGTTCTTTGCAGAAATGCTTTCCAAAATGAACCCTGCTTTGACTTTTATAACGTGGTCGGAACTGCCATGAACAACATTTTTTCATAAAACTCCTTCTAAATTTGGTATTTGCAAATATTTCCTCTGCCAAATCGAATTTGAACTATACCGATATTTACCAAATTACAAATCTATCCTCCACGTTACAAATTTATCCCAAATCTTTAAAAATTCATAATTTATTAATTAGAGCTCCAAAAATTACAAACTAAACAATCTTAGACTCGTCTCAAAGAGCTCTTTCAAACAAAAAAATAAAACAAAGAAAAAGTAAGGCTGTTACAAGAATAAGAAGAAGAATAATAAGAAGAAGATGGAGAAAAAGAAGGAGAAGTAGAAGATG
>JAIUJO010001967.1:37500-40000 GCA_023846275.1 Vanilla planifolia
AAGAAGAATAAGAAGAAAAATAAGAAGAAGAAGAAGAAGAAGAAGAAGAATAAGAAGAAGTTGAAGAAGAAGTAGAAGAAGAAGAAGAAGAAGAAGAATAAGGAGAAGAAGAAGAAGAAGATTATGAGATGATGATGATGATGTAGAAGAAGAAGAAGAAGAAGAAGAAGAAGAAGAAGGGGATGATGATGAAGATGATGAAAAAAAGAAGTGAAAAAGAATAAGAAGAATAAGAAAAAGAGGGAGAAGAAAAAGAAGGATGAGAAGAAGCAGAAGAAGACGAAGGAGAAGAAGAAGAAGATGGAGAAGAAGTAGTAGAAGAAGGAGAAGAAGAAAAAGTAGACGAAGAAGAAGAAGAAGAGAAATTTGAACAAGGAGAGGAAAAATTAGAAGAAGAAGAGGAAGAAGAAGAAGAGGAATAAGAAGAAGAAGAAGAAAAAGAAGAGAAATAAGAAGAAGAAGAAGAAGAATGAAAAGAAGAGGAATAAGAAGAAGAAGAAGAGAAAGTTGTAGAAGAAGAAGGAGAAGAAGAAAGAGTAGTAGAAGAAGAGACAAAAGAAGAAGAAAAAGAAGAAGGAGAGGAAGAAGTAGAAGAATTATAAGAAGAAGATGAAGAAGAAGAAATATAATAATAATAATAATAAAAATTAGAAGAAGACGAAGAAGAAGATGATGATGATGATGAAGAAGAGGATAAAAAAGAACAAAAAGAGTAAATAGAATAAGAAGAAGAAGAAGAAGTAGTCATAGTAGTAGAAGAAGAAGAAGAAGTAGAAGAAGTAGTAACAAAAGAAAAAGAAGAAGAAGAAGAAGAAGGAGAAGAAGTAGAAGAAGGAGTAAAAGAAGAAGAAGAAGAAGAAGAAGAAGAAGCAGAAGAAGAAGAAGAAGAAGAATCAGAAGAAGTAAAGAAGAAGAAGAAGATGAGGAAGAAGAAGAAGAAGAGGACAATGATGATGACAAAGAAAAAGAAGAAGACGAATATCAAGAAGAAGAAAAAGATGGAAAAGAAATAGGAGGTAGAGGAAAAGAAGAAGAAGAAGGAGAAGAAGAAGAAGAAGAGGGAGAAGAAGAAGAAAAAGTAGAAGAAGAAGAAGAAGAATAAGAAGAATAAGAAGAAGAAGGAGAAAAATTAGAAGAACAAGAAGAAGAAGAACAAGAAGAAAAGGAATAAGAAGAATTAGAAGAAGAAGAAAAACAACAAGAAGAAGAAGGAGAAGAAGAAGAAGAAGAAGAAGAAGAAGAAGAAGACGAAGAAGAAGAAGCAGTCGAAGAGAAGGGAGACAAAGAAAAAGAAGAAGAAGATGACGAAGAAAAAGAAGAAGAAGATGATGATGATGAAGTTGACGAAGAAGAAGAAGAATAAGAAGAAGAAGAAGAATAAGAGGACGTGGAAGTGGAAGAAGAGTAAGATCAAGAAGAAGAAGATGACGAGGAGGAAGAAGAAGAAAAAGAAGATGGAGAAGAACAAAAAAAAGAAGTAGAAGGAGAAGAAGAAAAATAAAAATAAGAGGAAGAACAAAAAGAAGAAAAAGAAGAAGAAGAAAAAGAAGAAGGGGAAGTAGTAGAAGAAGAAGAACAACAAGAAGAAGAAGATGATGATGATGATTTTGAAGAAGAAGAAGAACAGGTAGAAGAAGAAGAAAAAGTGGAAGAAGAAGAAGAAAAAGATTATGATGATGATGATAATTATGAAGAAGTAGAAGAACATGATGAAGAAGAAAAAGAAGGAGAACAAGAAGAACAAAAAAACAAGAAAAAGAAGAAGTAGAAGAGGAAAAAGAAGTAGAAGAGGGAGAAGGATGGGATGAAGAGGAAGAAGAAGAAGAAGAGGGTGAGGAAGAAGAAGTTGAAGTAGAAGAATAACAAGAAGAAAATGAAGAACAAGAAGAAGAATTTAAAGAAGAAGAAGAAGAAGTAGAAGAACAAGAAGAAAAATGAGAAGTAGAAGAAGGAGATGAAAAGGATGATGAAGAAAAAAATAACACGAAGAAGAAGGAGAAGAAGAAGATGATGAAGAAGAAGGAGAGAGGTAGAAGAAGAAGAACGAGAAGTAGAAGAAGCTGTAGAAGAAGAAGGAAAAAAGAGGAAGAAGAAGAAGAAGGAGAAGAAGAAGAAGAAGAAGAAGAAGAAGAAGGAGAGGAAGAAGTAGAAGAAGAAGAAGAAGAAGAAGAAGAAGAAGAAGAAGAAGAAGAAAGGGAAGAATATGAAGAAGAATAAGAAGAAGAGGAAAGGGAAGAAGAAGAAGAAGATGAAGAAAGAAAAAGTGGACGAGGAGGAAGAAGTGAAGAAGGAAGAAGTAGAAGAAGAAGAAAAGAAGAAGAAGAAGTTGAAGAAGAAGAAGAAGAAGAAGTGGAAGAAGAAGAAGAAGTTGAAGAAGAAGATGAAGAAGAAGAAGGAGGAGGAGGAGGAGAAGAAGAAGAAGAAGATGAAAGTGAGGAAGTGGAAAGGGGAGAAGGAGAAAGAGAACAAGAAGATGATGACGAATTAGAAGAAGAAGAAA
>JAIUJO010001967.1:60000-70000 GCA_023846275.1 Vanilla planifolia
AAGAAGAAGAAGAAGAAGAAGAAGATGAAGAAGAAGAAGAAGAAGAATAATAATAATAAGAAGAAGAAGAAGAAGGAGAAGAAGAAGAAGAAGAACAAGAAGAAGAAGAAGGAGAAGAAGAATAAGAAGAATAAGAATAAGAATAAGGAGAAGAAGAAGAAGAAGAAGAAGAAGAAAAGGAAGAAGAAGAAGAAGATGAAGAAGAAAAGGAGGAGGAGGAGGAAGAGGAAGAAGAAGAAGAAGAAGAATGGGAAGAAGAGGACAATGATGAAGAAGAAGAAGAAGAAAAATAAGAAGAAGAAGAAGAAGAAGAAGAAGAGGAAGAAGATGAAGAAGATTAAGAAGAAAATTAAGAAGAAGAAGAAAATGAAGGAGAAGAATAGTTAGGGGAAGAAGAAGTATAGGTAAAGGTAGAAGAAGAAGAATTAGAAGTAAAAGAAGAAAAACAAGAAGAAGAAGAAGAAAACAAAGAAGGATAAGAACAAAAATAAGAGGAGAAGAAGTAGAAGAAGTTGAAGAAGAGGAAAAGGAAGAAGAAGAAGAAGAAGAGGAAGAAGAAGAAGAAAAAAAAAGGAGAAGAAGAAGAAGAACAAGGAGAAGAAGGAGAAGGAGAAGGAAAAGAAGAAGAAGAAGAAGAAGAAGAAGAGATAAAGAAGATGAAGAAGAAGAAGAAGAAAAATTAGAAGAGAAAGAAGGAGAAGAAGGAAAAGAAGAATAAGTATAAGAATAATAAGAAGAAGATGACGAAGAAGGAGAAGAAGAAGAAGAACTAGAAAAAGAAGAAGGAAAGGAGAAGAAGAAGAAGAAGAAGACGGTGAAGAGCATGAAGAAGAGGTAGAAGAATAAGAGGAAGAAAAATACAAAGAAGAAGGCGATGAAGAAGAAGAACATGAATAAGACGAAGAGGAAGAATGGGAAGAAGAAGAAGACGAGGAGGTTGAAGAAGTAGAAGAAGAGCAAGAAGAAGGAGGAGATGAAGTTGATGAAGAATATGAAAAATAAGAAGAAGAATAAGAGAAAGAAGTAGGAAAAGAAGAAGAAGAAGAAGAAGAAGGAGAAGAAGAGTAAGAAAAAGAAGAAGAAGAGAAGGCACAGAAGAAAAACAGGAGGTCGAAGAAGAAGAAGAAGAAAGAGAATAAGAAGCAGAAGAAGAGGAAGAAGAGGTGAAGGAGGAGGAGGAGGAAGAAGAATAAAAAAAGAAAAACAATAAGAGCAGGAGGAGGGAGAGCAGCTGGAAGAAGAAGAAGAAGAAGCGAAATGAGAAGTAGAAGAAGATGAAGAAGAAGAGGAAGGAGAAGTAGAAGAATAAGAAAAAGAAAAAGAAGAAGAAGAAGTATAAGAAGAATAAGTAGTAGAAGAAGAAGAAAAGAAGAAGGAGAAGAACAAGACGAAGAAGAAAGAGAAGAAGTAGAAGAAAAGGAAAGAGAAGAAGAAGAAAAAGAAGAAATAAAAGTAGATTTAAAAGGAGAAGAAGAAGAAGAAAAGATAGAAGGGAAGAAGGAGTAGAAGAATAGGTAGAAGGAGAAGAAGCAGAAGAAGTTGAAGAAGAAGAAGAAGAAGAAGAGAAGGAAGAAGAACAAGAAGAAGAAAGAAGAAAAAGAAGTTGTAGAAGAGGAAGAAGATGAAGAATTAAAAGAAGGAGAAGTAAAAGATAAGAAGAAGAAGAATGAGAAGAAGAAGATGGAGAAGAAGAAGGAGAAGCAGAAGAAGAAGTAGATGAAGAAGAAGGTGAAGAAGATGATGAAGAAGAAATAGAATAAGTGGAAGAAGAGGAAGGAGAAGAAGAAGCAAAAGAAGAAGAGGTAGAATTACAACAAGAAGATGAAGAGCTAGAAGGAGAAGAAGGAGAAGAAGAAGAGTTAGAAGGAGGATAAGACGAAGAAGAAGAAGAAGAAGAGATAGAAGGGAAGAAGGAGAAGAAGAGTATGTAGAAGGAGAAGAAGAAGAAGTTGAAGAGGAAGAAGATGAAGAAAATGAAGAAGAAGAAGAAGAAGAAAGAAGAAAAATTAATTGAAAAAGAGGAAGCAGATGAAGAATTAAAAGGAGGAAAAGTAGTAGAAGAAGAAGAAGATGAAGAAGAAGAAGGTGAAGAAGATGATGAAGAAGAAATAGAATAAGTGGAACAAGAAGAAGGAGAAGTAGAAGAAAAAGATGAAGAGGTAGAATTACAAGAAGAAGAAGAAGAGCTCGAAGGAGAAGAAGGAGAAGAAGAAGAAAAAGAAGTTAAAGAAGAAGAAGATGATGAAGAATTAGTAGCAACAATAATAGTAGTAGAATAATAATAATAATAATAATAATAAAAGAAGAAGAAGACGATGAGAAGGAGGAGGAGGAAGAAGGAGAAGAAGAAGAAGAAGAAGAAGAAGAAAAAGAAGTAGAAGAAGAAGAAGAAAATGAAGAAGAAGAAGAAGAAGAAGGAAAAGTAGAAGAAGAAGAAGATGAGGAAGAAGAAGAAGTAGAAGAGGAGGAAGAAGAAGAAGAATAAGAATAGGAAGAAGAAGAAAAAGTAAAAGAAGAAGAAGAAGAAAAAAAAGAAGAAAGAAGAAGAAGAATAAGAAAGAGAAGAGGAGGGGGAGGAAAAAAAGAAGAAAATAAGAAGAAAAGGAAAAGGAGTGAGAGGAGAAAAAGAAAGAAGAAGAGGAAAAGGAAGAAGAAGAAGACGAGGAAGAAGCACAAGAAGAAGAAGTATAAGATGATGATGGTGATGATGATTAAGAAGAAAAGAAAGAAGAAGAAGAAGAAAAAGATGAAAAGGGAGAAGAAGAACAAGAAGGAGAAGGAGTAGGGGAAGAAGAAGAAGAAGAAGAAGACGAAGAGAAGATGAACAACATAGAGGAGAAGAAGAAGGACAAGGAGAGGAAGAAGAAAAAGAAGAAGAACCATAAGAAGAAGAAGATGAAGAAAAGCAAGAAGAAGAAGAAGAAGAAGAAGAGGGAGAAGGAGATAAAGAAGAAGGAGAAGAAGAAGAAGAAGGGGACAAAGAAGTACAAGAAGAAGAAGAAGAAGAAGAGGAAAAAGAATATGAAGAAGAAGAAGAAGAAAGATTGAAATAAGAAGAAGATGAAGAAGAAGAAGAAGAAGAAGAGTAAAGATAAGAAGAAGAAGATGAAGAAGAAAAGAAGAAGAAGAAAAGGAGAAGAAGAAGGAGAAGGAGGTGGGGGAAGAAGAAGCACATGAAGAAGAATATGGAGAAGTTGAAGAAAAGAAATAGAAAGACGAAGAAGAAGAAAAAGAAGTGGAAGGAGGAGAAGAAGAAGAAGTAGAAGTTGAAGAAGAAGAAGAAGTAAAGCAAGAAGATGATTAAGAAGAAGAAGAATTAGAAGAAGTAGAAGAAGTAAAAGAAGAAGTGGAAGAAGAAGATGAAGAAGAAGATGTACAAGAAGAAGAAGAAGAATAAGAATAATAAGAAGAAGAAGATGAAGAAGAAGTAGAAGAAGAAGTAAGAGAAGAAGAAGAAGAAGAAGAAGAAGAGGAAGAAAAGGGTAAGAAGAAGAAGTAGAAGAGAAAGCGGAGGAAGTAGAAGAAAAAGAAGTAGAAGAAGAAGAAGAAGAAGAAGAAGAAGAAGAAAAAGAAAAAGAAGAAGGAAAAGAAGAAGAAGAAGAAGTAAAGGAATAAGATGAAGAAGAAAAATGAGATGAAGAAGAAAAATAAGAAGTAGAAGAAGAAGAAGAAGAAGAAGAAGAAGTAGAAGAAGTGGAAGAACAAGAAGGAGAAGAGGAAAATGGAGGATAAGAAGAAGAAGACGAAGAAGAAGAGGAAGGAGAAAAAGGAGAAGAAGAAGAAGGAGAAGCAGTATAGGAAGAAGCGAGAGATGGAGAAGAAGAGGAAGAACAAGAAGAAGAAGAGTTTCAAGGACAAGAAGAAGAAAAAGAAGAAGAAGAAGAAGTAGTAGTAGTAGAAGCAGAAGAAGAAGAAGAAGAAGAAGAAGAAGAAGAAGAAGAAATAGAAGGAGAAGAAGAAGAAGAAGAAGTGTAAGAAGAAGTAGAAAAAGAAGAGGAAGAAGAGGAAGCATATGAAGAATAAGAATAAGAAGAAGAAGAAGAAGAAGAAGTAGAAGAATTAGTAGAAGAAGAAGAAGAAGTACAAAATGAAGAGGAAGAGGAAGAAGAAGAAGAAGAGGAGGAAGAAGAAGAAATAGAAGAAGAGGAAGGAGAAGAAGAAAAATAGAAAAAGAAGTAGAGGTAAAAGGAGAATCTAAGAAGAATAAGAGGTAGAAGGAGAAGACAAAGAAGAAGATGAGGTAGAAGGAGAAGAAGTAGAAAAAGAAAAAACAGAACAAGAAAAGAAAAAATAGAATGTTAAAGAAGAAGAAGAAGAAGAGCAATAGGAGGAGGAGAAAGAAGAAGTGTAGGAAGAAGAAAAAAAGAAGAGGGAGAAGAAGAAGATGAAGAGGAAAAAGAAGAAGTAGAAGAAGAGGAAAGAGACGAAGAAGAAGAACAAGGAGAACAAGTGGAATGGGAAGAAAAAAAAGAAGAAGAATAAGAAAATAAAGAAGAAGAAGAAGAAGAAGAAGAAGAAGATGGAGGAGAAGAAGAAGAAGAAGGGAAGGAAGAAGTACTATAGGAAGAAGAAGAACAAGAAGAAGAAGAAGATGAGAATGAAGAAGAAGATGGAAGGCAAGATGAAGAAGAAGAGGGAGAAGAAGATGAAGAAGAAGTGGAAGATGAGGAAGAAGTAGAAGGGGAGGAAAAAGTACAAGAAGGGGAAGAAGAAGAAGGAGAAGAAGAAGAAGAAGAAGAAGAAGAAGAGGAAGATGAAGATGAAGAAGAAAATTTAGAAGAGGAAGATGATGAAGAAGAAGAATAATAATAATAAGGATAAGAAGAAGAAGATGATAGAGAAGGAGAAGAAGAAGATGAAGAAGAAAAAGAAGATGAAGAAACGAAGAGGAAGTTAAAGAAGAAGAAAAAGTAGAAGATGAAGAAGAGCTATAAGAATTTGAAGAAGAAGAAAAAAAAGAGGAAGGACGCGAAGAAGAAGTAGAAGATGGAGAAGAATAAGACGTGGAAGAGGAAGATAAAGAAGAAGAAGAAGAAGAAGATAAAGAAGTAGTAGTAGTAGTAGTAGAAGAAGAACAAGATGAAGAAGAAGAAGAAGAAGAAGTATAAGATGGTGATGATGAAGAAGAAGAAGAAGTAAAAGAAGAGAAGTAGAAGAAGAATAAAAGAAGAAGTAGAAGGAGAAGGAGAAGAAGGAGGAGAAGAAGAAGTAGAAGAAGAACAACAAGAAAATGAAGAAAAAAAGAAGAAAAAGAAGAAGAAGAGGGAGAGGTAGAAGAAGAGGAAAAGAAGAAGAAAAAGAAGGAGAAGAAGAGGAAGAAGACAAAGACGAACAAGTGCACGGAGAAGAAGAAGAAGAAGAATTAGAAGAGAAAAGAGAAAAAGAAGAAGAAGAAGATGAAGAAGAAGATGATGAAGAGGAAGAGGAACAAGAGGCCGACGAAGAAGAAGAAGAAGAGAAGAGCTAGAAGAAGCAAAAGAAGGGGAAGAAGATGAAGAAGAGGAAGAAGAAGAAGAAGAAGAAGAAGAAGAAGTAGAAGACGAAGAGGAACAAGAAGTGGAGGAAGAAGAAGAAGTGGAAAAAGAAGAAGTAAAAGAAAAAGAAGTAGAAAAAGAAGATGATGATGGCGATGAAAAAAGAAGACAAAGAAGAATAAGAAGTAGAAGGAGAAGAAATAGAAGGAGGAGAAGGAGTGGAAGAAGTGGAAGGGGAAGAAGAAGAAAAAGAATTAGAAGGAGAAGAAGTCATAGAAGAAGATGGAGAAGAAGAAAAAGTAGAAGAAAAAGAAGAAGTAGGAGAGGAAAAATTAGAAGAAGAAGAAGAAGAAGACGAAGAAGAAGAGGAGGAGGAAGAAGAAGAAGAAGACGAAGAAGAGGTACAAGAAGAAGAAGAAAAAGGAGAAGAAGAAGAAGAAGAAGAAGAAGGACAAAAGTTGAAGAAGAACAAGGAGAAGAAGAAAGAGTAGGAGTATTAGAAGAAGAAGAAAAAAAAGAAGAATGGTAAGAAGAAGAAGAAGAAGAAGAAGGAATGGAAGAAGTAAAAAAAGAAAAGAAGAAGAAGAAGAAGAAGAAAAATAATAAGAAGAAGAAGAAGAAGAGGAAGAATAATAAGAAGAAAGAGAAGAACAAGAGGAGGAAGAAGAAGAAGAGGAAGAAGAAGAAGAAGAAGAAGAAGATGAAGAAGAAGAAGAAGTAGTAGAGGAAGAAGAAGAAGAAGAAGAAGGAGGTGGAGGAGGAGGAGGGAAGAAGAAGAAGAAGAAGAAGAAGAAGAAGATGATGATGATGATGAAGAAGAAGAAGAGGAGGAGGAAGAGGAAAGAAGAAGAAGAAGAAGAAGAATAAGTAGAATAAAAAGAAGAAGAAGAAGAAGAATGGGAAGAAGAGGACAAAGATGATGATGAAGAAGAAGAAGAATAAAAAGAAGAAGAAGAAGAAGAAGAGGATGTAGAAGAAGAAAAGGAGAAGATGGAGAAGAACAAGAAAAAGAAGAATAAGAAAAGGAGAAGAAGAAGAAGAAGATGATGATGATGAAGAAGTAGACGGTGAAGAGCAAGAAGAAGAGGTAGAAGAATAAGAAGAAGAAAAATGACAAAAAAAAGAAGAAGAAGATGACGAAGAAGAATAAAAAGAATAAGGAAAAGAGGAAGAATGGGAAGAAGAAGAAGATGATGATGAAGTTGATGAAGAATTTGAAAAATAAGAAGAAGAATAAGAAGAAGAAGAGGAATAAGGGAAAGGAGTAGGAAAAGAAGAAAAAGAAGAAGAAGAAAAAGAATAAAAAGAAGAGGAAGAGGAAAAGGAAGAAAAAGAAGAAGAAGAAGAAGGCAAAGAAGAAAAAGAAGAAGTCGAAAAAGAAAAAGAAGGAGAAGAAGAAGAAAAAGAATAAGAAGACGAAGATGAATAATAAGTGGAAGAGGAGGAAGAAGAGATGAAGGAGGGAGAAGAAGAAGAAGATGAAGAATATGAAGAAGCCAAAAAAGAAAAAGAAGAACAAGAAGAGTAGGAGGAGATATAGAAGGTGGATGAAGAAGAAGAAGAGAAATGAGAAGTAGAAGAAGATGAAGAAGAAGAGGAAGGAGAAGTAGAAGAAGGATAAGTAGTAGAAGAAGAAGAAAATAAGGAGAAGGGCAAGATTAAGAAGAAAGAGAAGAAGAAGAAGAAAAGGAAAGAGAAGAAGAAGAAAAAGAAGAAATAAAAGTAGAGGTAGAAGGAGAAGAAGAAGAAGAAGAAGAAGAAGAAGAAGAGATAGAAGGGAAGAAGGAGAAGAAGAAGTGGTAGAAGGAGGAGAAGAAGAAGGAGAAGGCAAGGAAGGAGAAGAAGGAGAAGAAGAAGAAGAAGATAAAGAAGAAGAAGGTGAAGAAGAAGATGAAGAAGAAATAGAATTAGTGGAAGAAGAGGAAGGAGAAGAAGAAGAAAAAGAAGAAGAGGTAGAATTAGAAGAAGAAGAGGAAGAAGAGCTAGAAGGAGAAGAAGAAAAGGTAGAAGGAGAAGAAGTAGAAGAAGAAGTAGAAAAAGAGGTTAAAGAAGAAGAAGAAGATGAAGAATTAGTAGTTGTAGTAATAGCAATAGAAGAAGAAAAAGAAGAATAAAAGATTAAGAAGAAGATGAGGAGGAGGAGGAGGAGGAAGAAGAAGAAGAAGAAGAAGAAGAAGAAGTAGAAGAAGAATAATAAAATGAAGAAGAAGAAGAAGAAGGGGAAGTAGAAGAAGAAGATGAAGAAGAAGAAGAAGAGTAAGAAGAAGAAGAAGAATAAGAATAGGAAGAAGAAGAAAAAGTAAAAGAAGAAGAAGAAGATGATGATGATGATGAAGGAAAAGAGGAGGAGGGGGAGGAAGAAGAAGAAGAAATGAAGAAGATGAAGAAGAATGAGAGGAGGAAGAGGAAGAAGAAGACGAAAAGGAAGAAGAAATGAAGAAGATGAAGAAGAATAAGAGGAGGAAGAGGAAGAAGAAGACGAAAAGGAAGAAGAAGATGAAGAAGAATAAGAGGATGAAGAGGAAGAAGAAGACGAAAAGGAAGAAGAAGATGAAGAAGAGGAAGAAGAACAAGAAGAAGAAGTATAAGATGATGATGATTGTGATGAAGAAGAAGTAAAGGAAGGAGAAGAAGAAGAAGATGATGAAAATGAGATGAAGAACAAGGAGAAGAAGGAGAAGGGGAAGAAGAAGAAGAAGAAGAACAAGAAGATAAAGAAGAAGAAGAAGAAGCAGAAGAAGAAGATGGAGGAGGAGGAGAAGAAGAAATAGAGGAAGAAGAAAAGGAGGAAGAACTACAAGAAGAAGAAGATAAGAATGAAGAAGAAGAAGAAACACAAGAAGAAGAAGAAGAAGAAGAGGGAGAGGAAGATAAAGAAGAAGAAGAAGAAGAAGAAGGGGAGGAAGAAGTACCAGAAGAAGAAGAACAAGAAGAAGATGAAGAAGAAGAAGAAAATGAATACGAAGAAGAAGAAGAAAAATTAGAAGAGGAAGAAGATGAAGAAGAAGAAGAAGAAGAAGTAGAATAAAGATAAGAAGAAGAAGACGACTCAGATGGTGAAGAAGAAGATGAAGTAGAGATGAAGAAGAAAAAAAGGAGGGGAAGAAGAAGAAGAGGCAAAAGAAGAAGAAGAAGAAGAAGAAGAAGAAGAAGAAGAAGACGACGAAGAAGAAGAAGAGCACGAAGAAGAAGAAGAATTAAAAGAGGAAGAAGAAGAAGAAGAAGATGATTAAGAAGAAGAAGTAGGAGAAGAAGAAGAAGAAGGAAAAGAAGAAGAAAAAGAAGAACAAGAAGAAGAAGAAGAAGATTAAGAAAAGGAAGAGCAAGAAGAAGGGCAAGAAGAAGAAGAAGAAGAGAAAGAAGAAGAAGTAAAAGAAAAAGAAGTGGAAGAAGGAGAAGAAGAAGAAGAAGAAGAAAAAGAAGAAAAAAAAGAGTAAGAAAAATGAGATGCAGAAGAAGAGGAAGAAGAAGAAGAAGAAGAAGGAGAAAAAGAAGAAGAAGAAGAGGAATAAGAAGGAGAAGAAGAAAATAGAGGATAAGAAGAAGAAGAAGAAGAAGGAGGAAAAGGAGAAGAAGAAGATCAAGAAGAATTATAAGAAGATGTGAGAGATGGAGAAAAAGAGGAGGACACAGAAGAAGAAGAAGAGGTTGAAGGATAAGAAGAAGAAGAAGAAGAAGAAGAAGAAGAAGTAGAAGAAGTTAAAGAAGAAGAAGAAGAAGAAGAAGAAGTCGAAGTAGAAGAAGAAGAAGAAGAAGAAGAGGAAGAAATAGAAGGAGAAGAAGAAGAAGAATAATAATAAGAAGAAGTTTTAATTGAAGATGAAGAAGAGGAAGTATAAGAAGAATAAGAAGTAGAAGAATAAGAAGTAGAAGAAGAAGAAGAAGAAGAAGAAGAAGAGGAAAGGAAGAAGAAGAAGAAAAAGAGGAAGAAAATGAAGAAGAAGAAGAAGAAGAAGAATAAGATGAAGAAAAAAAAGAAGAAGAAAAAGAACAAGAAGTAGAAGAAGAAGAAGTACAAGAAGAAGAGGAAGAGGAAAAAGAAGAAGAAGTGGAAGAAGAAGTAGTAGAAGTAAAAGAAGAGGAACAAGTAGAAGAATAGAAATGACAAGAAAAAAAGAAAAAGAAGAAGTGGTAGAAGGAGAATCTGAAGAAGAAGAAGAGGTAGAAGTAGAAGACGAAGAAGAAGATTAGATATTAGGAGAAGAAGTAGAGGAAGAAAAAGAAGAAGAAGAACAAAAAAAGAGGAATTTAAAGGAGTAGTAGACATAGAAGAAGAAGAGGAAGAAGAGGAAGGAGAAGAAGAAGAAGAAAAGAAGAAGTAGCAGATGAGGAGGAAGAAGAAGAAGAAGAAGAAAAAGTAGAAGAAGGAGAAGAAGTAGAAGTAGGATAAGGAGAAGAAGAATAATTTATAGAGTAAGAAGTGGAAGAAGAAGAAGAAGAAGAAGAAGAAGAAAATGTAGAAGAAGAAGAAGATGATTATGATGAAGAAGAAGAAGAGGAAGAAGAAGAAGAAGTGGAAGAAGAAG
>JAIUJO010001967.1:82500-85000 GCA_023846275.1 Vanilla planifolia
GAAGAATAAAAAGAAGAGGAAGAAGTAGAAGAAAAAGTGGAAGATGAAGAAGAAGATAAAGTAGTAGTAGAAGTAGTAGTAGTAGTAGTAGTAGAAGAAGAAGGAGAAGAAGAAGAAGAAGAAGAAGTGGAAGAAGAGTAAGAAGAAGAAGAAGAGGAAGAAGAAAATGAGAAGAAGTAAAAGAAGAAGAAGAAGTAAAAGAAGAAGAAGAAGAAAATGAGAAGAAGAGGAGAAAGAAGAAGAAGAAAAAGAAGAAGAGGAAGAATAAGAAGAACAAGAAGAAGAAGAAGAAAAAGGAGAAGAATAAGAAGAAGAAGAGGAAGAAGAAGAAGCAGAAGAAGACGAAAAAGAAAAGATTAAGAAGAAAATGACGGAGAAGAAAAAGAATGAGGAGAAGAAGAAGAAGTAGAAGAAGAAGAAAGATAAGAAGAAGAAGAAGAAGAAGAACAAGGGGAAGGAGAAGAAAAAGAAGAAGAAGAAGAAGAGGAAGAAGAAGAAGAAGAAGAAGAAGAAGAAGACAAGGAAGAAGGGGCGGAGGAAGAAGAAGAAGAGGTGGAGGAGGTAGAAGAAGAAGAAGAAGTGGAATAGGAAGAAGAAGAAGAAGAAGAAGAAAAAGAAATGGAAGAAGAAGAAGAAGAAGAAGAAAAAGAAGAAGACAAAGAAGAAATGTAAATGGAATAAGAAGAAGAAGAAGGAAAACAAAGAAGAAGAAGAAGAAGATGAAGAAGATGAAAAAGAAGAAGAAGAAGAAGAAGAAGAGGAAGAAGAAGAACAAGAAGGAGAAGAAGAAGAAGAGGAGGAAGAAGTGGAAGAAGTAGAAGAAAAAGAGGAGGAAGAAGAAGAAGAAGGAGAAGAAGAAGAGGAGGAAGTAGAAGTAGAAGAAAAGGAAAAAGTAGTAATAGAAGATGAAGAAGAAGAAGAAGAGGAAGAAGAAGGAGAAGTAGGAGAAGAAAAAGAAGAAGAAGAAAATGAAGGGGAAAAAGAAGATGAAGAAGGGGAAGAAGAAGAGAAAGAAGAAGAAGAAGAGGATAAAGAAGTAAAAGAAGAAGAAGAGGAAAATGAAGGAGGAGGAGAAGAAGAAAATGAAGGAGAAGGAGAAAAAGAAGAAAAAGAACAAGAAGAAGAAGAAAAATGAGAAGAAGAAGAAAAAGAAAAAGGTGAAGGAGAAGAAGAAGAAGAAGAAGAAGCAAAAGAAGAGGAAGAAGAAGAAGAAGGAGAAGAAGAAAAAGGACAAGAAGAATGAACAAGAAGAAGAAGAAGAAGAAAGAGAAGAAGAAGAAGAAGAAGGAGAAGAAGTAGTAGAAGTAGAAGGAGGAGGAGAAGAAGAAGAAAAAGAAGAAGTGGTTGAGGACAAAGAAGAAGAAGAAGAAGAAGAAGATGTTGATCAAGAAGAACAAGAGGAAGAAAAAAATGTAGAAGAAGAAGATGAAGTAGAAAAAGAAGACAGAGAAGAAGAAGATGAAGAAGAAGAAGATGTTGATTAAGAAGAACAAGAGGAAGAAAAAAATGTAGAAGAAGAAGATGAAGTAGAAAAAGAAGACAGAGAAGAAGAAGATGAAGAAGAAGATGAAGGAGGAGAACAAGAAGGAGAAAGAGAAGAAGAGGAAGAAGAAGAAGAAGAAGAAGAGGAAGAAGAAGAAGAAGAAAAAAGAAGAGGAAGAAGAAGAAGAAGAAGAAGAAGAAGAAGAAGAAGGAGAACAAGAGGCAAAAGAATAAGAAGAAGAGGAAGAAGAAGAAGAAGAAGAACAAGAAGAAGAGGAAGAAGTGGAAGAGGAACAAGAAGTGGAGGTGGAGGAAAAAGAAGGAGAAGATGAATAGGGAGAAGAAGATGAAAAAGGAGAACAACAACAAATGGAAGTGGAAGAAGAAGAAGAAGAAGAATAACATTAACAATAACAATAATAATAACAATAATAATAATAATAATAATAATAATAGTAATAATAATAATAATCACAAGAAGAAGAGGAAGATGAAGAAGATGAAGAAGAAGAAGATGTAGAAGAGGAAGAAAAAGAAGAAGTAGAAGAAAAACGAGAAGAAGAAAATGGAAAAAAGGAAGAAGAAGAAGAAGAAGAAGGAGAAGTAAAAGAAGAAGAAGAATAGGAAGGAGAAGAAGCAAAAGAAGAAGAACAAAAAGAAGAATAAGCAGAAGAAGCAATAGTAGAAGAAGAAGAAGAAGAGGAAGAAGTAGAAGAAGAAGAAGAGGAACAAGAAGAAGTAGAAGAAGAAGAAGATGAAGAAGAAGAAGAAAAAGAAGAAGAAGAAGAAGTTGAAGAAGAAGAAGAAGAGGAAGAGGAAGAAGAAGAGGAGGCATAGATGGAAGAAGAAGAAGAAGAAGAAGAAAAAGAAGAGGAAGAAGAAGTTGAAAAAGTAGTAGACGAAGGAGAAGAAGTGGAAGAAGAAGAAGAAGAAGAATAAGAAGTAAAAGGAGAAGAAGAAGAAGAAGAAGAAGAGGAAGAGGAAGAAGTGGAAGAAGAAGAACAAGAAGTAGAAGAAG
>JAIUJO010002919.1:0-5000 GCA_023846275.1 Vanilla planifolia
AAGAAGAAGCAGAAGTAGAGAAGATGAACAAAAGGAACGGGAAGTAGGAATGAAAAAGACGAAGAAAAATAAGTGGAAAATGAAGACGAAGAAGAAGAAGAAGAAGAAGAAGAAGAAGAAGAAGGAAGAAGAAGAAGGAGAGGAGAAGATGAAGAAGAAGAAAAATGAGAAAGAAGAAGAAGACAAACAAGAAGAAGAATAAGAAGAAGAAGGAGAAGAATAGTAATAACAATAGTAAGAATAAGAAGAAGAAGAAGGAGAAGAAGCAGAAGAAGAGGAAGAAGAAGGAGAACTAGAAGGCAAGGAAGAAAACAAAGAAGAAGAAGAAGAAGAAGAAGAAGAAGGGGAAGAAGAAGAAGAAGAAGAATAAGAAGAAGAAGAAGAAGAAGAAGAAGAAGAAGAAGAAGAAGAAGAAGATTAAGAAGAAGAAGAAAATGAAGAAGAAGAAAAAGAAGAAGAAGAAGAAGAAGAAAAAGAAATAGAAGAAGAAGAAGATGATGATGAAGGAGTAGAAAAAGGAGAGAAAGAAGGAGATCAAGAAGGAGAAGAGAACAAGAAGAAGCAGAAATGGAAGAAGAATAAAAGAAGAAGGAGAAGACAAAGAAGAAGAAGAACAAGAAGAAGACGAAAAGGAAGATAAAAAAGAATAAAGAAGAAGAAGAAGAAGATAATGATGATGATGATGATGATGATGGATGACAAGATGACGAAAGTGAAGAAGAACAAGAAGAAGCAGAAGAGGAAGAAAAAGAAGAAGAAGAAGAAGTAGATGGAGAAGGAGTAAAAAAGGAAGAAGAAAGGAAGATGAAAAAAAACGAGAAGTTGATGACAAAGAAGAGGAAGAAGAAGAAGAAGAACAAGAAGCAAAAAAAGAAGAACAAGAAGGGAAGAAGAAGGAGAAGAAAAAGAAAAAGGAAAAGAAGAAGAAGATGAAGATGAAAAAGACGAAGAAGAAGAGCAAGATGAAGAAGAAGAAGAAGAAGATGGAGTTGAAGAAGAATAAGAAGGATGAGAGGAATGATAAGAAGAAGACTTAGAAGAAAAAGAAGAGGAGGAAGAAGAAGAAGAAGAAGAAAATGACGAAGAAGAAGAAGAAGAAGAAGAAGAAGAAGATGATGAAGGAGAAGAAGATGAAGAAGATGATGAAGAAGAGGAAGAAGAAGATAAAGAAGAAGGAACAAAAAAAGGAGAAGAAGAAGAAGAAGATGAAGAAGTAGAAGAGGATGAACAAGATGAAGAAGAAGAGGAAGAAGAGTAAGAGGAATAAAAAGGAGAAGAAGATGAAGAAAAAGAAGAAGATGAAGAAGAAGAAGATGAAGAGGAAATAGAAGAAGAAGAAGGAGAAGAAGAAGAAGGACAAGAACAAGAAAAGAGAGAGAAGAAGAAGAAGAAAAAGAAGTTGACGAAGTAGGAGACGTAGAAGTAAAGAAAAAGAAGAAGAAGAAGAAAAAGAGGAAGGCAAAGAAGAAGAGAGGAAGACGAAGAAGAGAAGAAGATCGAGACGATAAAGACAAAGTCAAAGAAGAAGAAGAAGAAGAAGAAGAAGAAGAAAAAGAAGGAGACGATGAAGAAAAAGAATAAGAAGAAGGAGAAGAAAAATTATAAGAAGAGTAAGAATAAAAAGAAGAAGAAGAAGAAGTAAAAGATTAAGAATAAGAAAAAGAAGAAGAAGAACTAGAAGAAGAAGAAGAAGAAGAAGAGGAGGAGGGGGAAGAAGATGTTGATGAAGAAGAACACGGAGAAGAAGATGTAGAAGAAAAAGTAGAAGAAGAAGCAAAAGAAGAAGAAGAAGAAGAAGAAGATGAAGAAGGATAGAAGAAGAGGAAGAAGAAGAAGAAGATGAAAAACAAGAAGAAGAAGAAGAAGAAGAAGAAGAAGAAGAAGAAGAAGAAGAAGAAGTAGAAGAATATGAAAAGAAGATAAAGAACAATAAGAGGGGGAAGAAGAAAAAGAAAAAGACAAAGAAAAATATGTGGGAAAAAATGGCAAAGAAGAGGAAGTTGAAGAAGAATAAGAAGAATGAAGAAGAAGAAGAATTGGAAGAAGAAGAATTGGAAGAAGAAGAAAAAGAAGAAGATGAAGAAGAAGAAATGAGAAAGAAGAAGAACATGAAGATGGTGAAGAAGAAGAAGAAGAAGCAGAAGAAGAAGAAAAAGAAGAAGAGGAAGAAGAAGAAGAAGAAGAAGAAGAAGGAAGAAGAAGAAGTAGTCGTAGAAGTTGAAGAAGAAGAAGAAGAAGGAAGAGAAGAAGTAGTCGTAGAAGTTGAAGAAGAAGAAGAAGAAGAGTAAGAGAAGAAGAACAAGAAGAAGAAGAAGAAGAAGAAGAAGAAGTAGAGGAAGAAGAAGATGAAGAACAAGAAGGAGAAAAAGATGGAGTAGGAGAAGAAGTAGAAGAACAAAAAAAGAAGAGAAAGATGAAGAAGAGGAAGAAGAACGGGAAGAACCAGAAAAAGGAAAAGAAGAAGAAGGAGAAGAAGAAGAAGAAGAAGATGACCAAGCAGAGAAAAGAAGAAGAAGAAGAAGAAGATGATGAAAAAGATGAAGAGGAATGGCAAGATATAGAAGAAGAAGAAGAAAGAGGAGAAGGAGTAGAAGAAGGAGATACAGAAAGAAGAAGAAGAAGAAGAAGAAAAAGAAGAAGAAAAGCAAGATGAAGAAGAAGATTTGGAAGAAGAAGACGATGGAGCCGAAGATAGAGAAAAAAAGGAAGAAGAAGATGAGGAACAAGATTAAGGAGAAAAAGAAGAAGAAGGTGAGAAGAAGATGAACAATAAGAAGGGGAAGTAGGAAAGAAAAAGACAAAGAAAATAAGTGGAAAATGAAGACGAAGAAAAAGAAGAAGAAGAGGAAGAACTGGAAGAAGAAGAAGAAAAAATAAGAAAGTAGAAGAAAATGAAGAAGAAGAATAAGAAGAAGAAGGAGAAAGAAGAAGAAGAAGAAGAAGGAGAAGAAGAAGAAGAAGAAGAAGATGGAGAAGAAGATAATGAAGAGGAAGAAGAAGAGGAAGAAGAAGGTGAAGAAGAAAACAAAGAAGAAGAAGAAGAAGAAGAAGCAGGGGAAGAAGATGATGAAGAAGAAGAAGAAGAAAACAAAGAAGAAGAGGAAGAAGAAGAAGAAGATTATGAAGGACTAGAAGAAGGCGAAGAAGAAGGAGATCAAGAAGGAGAAGAAGAAGAAGAAGAAGAAGAAGAAGAAGAGAAGAGCAGAAATGGAAGAAGAAGAAAAAGAAGAAGGAGAAAAAGAAGTAAAAGAAGAATAAGAAGAAGACGAAGAGGAAGATAAAGAAGAAGAAGATAATGATGATGATGATGATGAAGGATGACAAGATGACAAAAGTGAAGAAGAACAAGAAGAAGCAGAAGAGGAAGAAGAAGAGAAGAAGAACAAGAAGTAGATGGAGAAGAAGTCAAAAAAGATGAAGAAGCAAAAAAAACGAGAAGTTGATGACGAAGAAGAAGAAGAAGAACAAGAACAAGAAGTACAAAAAGAAGAACAAGAAGAGGAAGAAGAAGGAGAAGAAAAAGAAAAAGAAAAGAAGAAGAAGAAGATGAAAAAGGCAAAAAAGAAGGGCAAGACAAAGAAGAAGTAGAAGAAGAAGGAGTTGAAGAAGAATAAGAAGAATAAGAAGAATGAAAAGATGAAGACTTTGAAGAAAAAGAAAAGGAGGAAGAAGAAGAAGAAGAAGAAGAAGAAGACGAAGAAGAAAAAGTAGAAGAAGATGAAGAAGAAGAAGAAGAAGATGACGATAAAGAAGAGGAAGAAGGAGATAAAGAAGAAGACATAGAAAAAGGAGAAGAAGAAAAAGAAGATGAAGAAGAAGTAGAAGAGGAAGAACAAGATAAAGAAGAAGAAGAAGAAGAGTAAGAAGAATAAAAAGGAGAAGAAGATGAAGAAAAAGAAGAAGACGAAGAAGAAGAAGAGGAAGATGAAATAGAAGAAGAAGAAGAAGAAGGACAAGAATAAGAAAAGAGAGAAGAAGAAGAAGAAGTTGACGAAGAAGGAGACAAAGAAGTAAAAGAAAAGGAAGAAGAAGAAGACAAAGAAGAAGAAGAAGATCGAGACGATAAAGAAGAAGAGAAAGAAAAAGAAGAAGAAGAAGAAAAATAAGGAGATGATGAAGAAAAAGAAGAAGAAGTGGAAGAAAAATAAGAACAGTAAACAATAATAATAATAATAATAATAATAATAATAATAAGAAGAAGTAGATGAAGCAGAAGAAGAAGAAGAACTAGAAGAAGACGAAGAAGAAGAGGAGGAGGAGGAAGAAGATGTTGACAAAGAAAAACGTGGAGAAGAAGATGAAGAAGAAGATGTATAAGAAGAAGAAGAAGAAGAAGAAGAAGAAGAGGAAGAAGAAGGAGAGAAGAAGAAAAAGAAGAAGAAGAAGAAGAAGAAGAAGAAGAAGATGATGAAAAAAAGATGGTGAAGAAGGAGAGGAAGAAGAAGAAGAAGAATAAGAAGATGAAGATGAAGCATAAGAAGAAGACAATGGAGGCAAAGATGAAGAGGAGGAAGAAGAAGTAGGAGGAGGAGGAGAAGAAGAAGAAGAAGTAGAATAAGAAAAAGAGAAGAGGAGGAAGAATAAGAAGAAGAAGAAGAAGTTAAAAGAAGCAGAAGACAAAGAAGAAGAAGAAGAAGAAGAAGACAAAGAAGAAGAAGAAGAAGAAGAAGAAGAAGAAGAAGAATAAGAAGATGATGAAGAAGACGAAGAAAAAGTCAAAGAAGAAGGATGGAAGAAGATGAAGATGAAGAAGAAGAAGAAGATGGTGATGAAGAAGAATAAGAAGAATAGGAAGATGGAGAAGAGGAAGTAGAAGGAGAAGAAGAACAAGTTGTAGAAGAAGGAGTGGAAGAAGTAGAAGAACAAGAATATGAAGATGAAGAAGAAGAAGAAGAAGATGGTGAAGATGAAGAAGAAGAGGAAGAAGATGAAGGGAAGAAGGAGAGTAAGAAAAAGAAGAAGTTGTACAAGAAGAAGAAGAAGAAGAAGAAGAAGACAAT
>JAIUJO010002919.1:12500-17500 GCA_023846275.1 Vanilla planifolia
AGAAGAAGAAGAAGAAGAATAAGAATAAGATGAAAAGAAGTAGAAGAACTAGATGAAAAAGAAGAATAAAGGAAGAAGAAGAAGAAGCGAAAGAAGAAGAAGAAGAAGAAGAAGTCAAAGAAGAAGAAGGAGAAGAAGAAGAAAAAGAAAATGTAGTACTAGAAGAAGAAGATGAAGAAGAACAAGAACAACAACAAGAAGAAGAAGAACAAGAAGAAGAAGAGGAAGAAGAAGAAGAGGAAGAAGAGGAAGACGAAGAAGAAGAAGTAAAAGAAGAAGAATATGAAGAAGAAGAAGAACAATATAAGAAGTAGAAGAATATGAAGTAGTAGATGAAGAATAACCAGAAGAAGGAGAAGTTGAAGATAAAGAGGCATTGAAGAAGGAGATGAAGAAGAGGAAACAGTCGAAGAGGAAGAAGAAAAAGACGAAGAAGAAGAGAAAGAAGAAGAAGAAAAAGATGATGATGAAGAAGAAGAAGAAGAAAAAGATGATGATGAAGAAGTAGAGGAAGTGGAAGAAGAAGAAGAAGAAAAAGAAGAAAAAAAAGATGAAAAAGAAGAAGAAAGAGATAGAAAGTAGTAGTAAAAGAAGAAGGCCAAGCAGAAGGAGAAGACAAATTAGAAAACGAAAAAGAAGAAGAAGAAGAAGAAGACGACAAAGAAGAAGAAGTAGATGATGAAGAAGAAGAAGATGAAGAAAAGAAGAAAAAGATGAAGTAAAAGAGGACATTGATGAAGGAGAAGAAGGAGAAGGAGGAGAAGAAGAACCAGTAGAAGAAGAATATGAAGAACAAGAGGAAGAAGAAGAAAGAGAAGAAGAAGAAGAAAAAGAAGGAGGAGAAGAAGAAGTAGAAGAAGAAAAGAAGAAGTTGAAAAAGAAGAAGAAGAATAAGAGAAGAAGAATAAATAGAAGAAGATAAATAAGAAGAAGAAGAAGAAGAAGAAGAAGAAGTAGGATACGAAGATGTAGAAGATGAAGAAAAAGAAGAAAGAAGAAGAAGAAGAAGAAGACGAAAAGATGAAGAAGATGGAGAAGAAGAAGAAGAAAAACCTGAAGAGGAAGAAGTCAAAGGGAAAGAATAAGGAGATGAGGAAGAGAAGAATAAGAAGTGAAAGAAGAAGAAGAAAAAGAAGACAAGAAGATGTAGTAGTAGAAGAGGAAGAAGAAGATGAAGAAGAAGAAGGAGAACAAGAGGAAGAAGAACAAGAAGAAGAAGAATAAGAACAACAACAAGAAGAAGAAGAATAGGAAGAATAAGAGTTAGAAAAAGAAGTAGAAGAAGTTTAAGAAGAAGAAAAGAAGAAGAAGAAAAGAATAAGAGGAAGAGGAGGAAGAAGATAAAGAAGAAGATTATGATGAAGAAGGAGATGACGGAGAAGAGTAAGAGGAAGAAGAGGGCAAAGAAGAAGAAGAAGAAGAAGAAAAAGAAGAAGAATAAGAAGAAGAAGGAAAAGAAGAAGCAGAAGAATAGGAAGAAGAAGAAGAAGAAACAAAAGGAGAAGATGAAGAAGAAGAAGGAGAAGTAAGAGAAGAAGAATAACATGAAGAAGAAGAATAAGAAGAAATAGAAGAAGAAGAAGGAAGAGGGATGAAGTAGTAGAAGAAGAAGAAGAAGAAGAAGAAGAAGAAGACGAAGAAGAAGAGGAAGAAGAAGAAGAAGATTAAGGTGATGTAGAAGAAGAAGAAGAAGAAAAAGTAGTAGAAGAAGAAGAAGAATAAGAAGAAGTAGAAGAAAGAAAAGTAGTAGTAGAAGAAGAAGAAGAATAATAAGAAGATTAAAGAGAAGAAGGAGAAGGAGAAGAAGAAGAAGAAAAAGAAGACGAAGAAGAAGAAGAAGAAGAGGAAGAAGGAGGAGGAGAAGAAGACATTGTAGAAGAAGACAAACAAGAGAAGATGAAGATGATGATGATGATGATGAAGAAGAAGAAGAGGATGATGAAGAAATGACGAAGAAAAAGTAGATTAAGATGTGGAAGAAGGAGAAGAGAATGAAGAAGAAGAAGTAGAAAAAAGAGGATGAAGAAGGAGGACAAGAAGAAGAAGAAGAACAAGAAGAAGAAGAGAAAGAAGAAAAAGAAGAAGAAGTTGAAGAAGAAGAAGAAGAAGAAGATAGAAAATAAGATTGAGAGGAAGAAGAAGAAGAAGAAGAAGAAGAGGAGGAGGAAAAAGAAAAAGAAGTAAATGAAGAAGAAGATGAAGAAGAATTAAAAGAAGAAGAAGTAGAAGAAGAAGAAAAAGAAGAAGAAGAAGAAATAATAGGCAAAGAAGTAGAAGAAGAAGAAGACAAAGAAGAAGAAGAAGAAGAAGAACAAGAAGAAGTAGAAGAAGAAAAAGAAGAAGAAGAAGAAGAAGAAAAAGAAGAAGTAGAAGAAGCAGATGAAGAAAAAGAAGAAAAGGAAGAAGAAGAAGAAGAAGAAGAAGAAGAAGAAGAGGGAGAAGAAGAAGAAGAAGAGGGAGAAGAAGAAGAGGAAGAAGAAGAAGAAGACTATGAAGAAGGAGGTGGAGGAGGAGGAGAAGAAGAACAAGAAGAAGAAAAATAAAGGAAAGATGGAGGAGAAGAAGAACAAGAATAAGAAGAAGAGGAAGAAGAAGTAGAAAAAAAAGTGTAGAAGATGATGATGATGTGGAGAAGTAGAAGAAGAAGATGATGAAGAAGATGAAGAAGAAGAAGAAGGAGGAGGAGGAGGAGAAGGAGGAGGAGGAAGCAAAGAATAAGAAGTAGAAGAAAATAAAGAAGAAGAAGAAAAGAAGAAGGAGAAAAAGAAGAAGAATAAGAAGATGAAAAAGAAGATGAAGAAGAAGAAGGTGAAGAAGAAGAACAAGATGAAGAAGAAGAAGAGGAAGAAGAGGAGGAAGAAGAAGACAAAGAAGAAAAACACGAAGAAGAAGAAGATGATGAAGAAGAATATGAAGATGAAGAAAAAGATGAAAAAGAGAAAGAAGAAGAAGAAGAAGAAGAAGAAGAGATGAAGAAAAAGAAAGATGTAGAAGTGAAAGAAGAAGAAGAAGAAGAAAAGAAAAAGACCATGAAGAAGAAGAAGAAGAAGAAGATGACAGAGAAAGAAGGAGAAGAGGAGGAAGAAGAAGAACAAGAAGAAGAAGAGGAGAAAAACGAGAAGAAGAAGAAGACAGATAAGAAGAATAAGAAGAAGAAGAAGAAGAAGAAGAAGAAAAAGAAGAACAAGATGAAGAAGTGTAAGAAGAAGAAGAAGAATGAAAAGAAGAATAAGAGGAAGTAGAAGAAGAAGGCGACGAAGACAAAGAAGGTGGTAACAAAAGTAGAGGAAGAAGAATAAGGGGAAGAAGAGGAAGACAAAGAAGAAAAAGATCCCGAAAAAGAAGAAGGAGAAGATAAAGAAGAAGTAGAAGAAGAAGAAAAAAAATGAAGAAGAAGAAGAAGAAGATGAAGAAGAGGAAGTAAAAGAAGAAGAAGAATAGAAAGATGAAGAAGATGAAGATAAGACGTGAAAGAAGAAGAAGAAGAAGAAGAAGGAGAAGAAGAAGGAGGCAGAGAAGAAGAAGAAGATGAAGAAAAAGAAGAAGATAAGAAGAAGAAGAAGAGGAAAGAGAGGAAGAAGAAGAAGAAGAAGAAGAAGAAGAAGAAGAAGATTAAGAAGTATAATAAGTAGATCATGATGAAGAAGAAGAAGAAGAATTAGAGGAGGAAGAAGAAGACAAAAAAGGAAAAGAAGAAGAAGAAGAAGAAGATAAAGAAGAAGAAGAAGAAGAGAAGACAAAGAAGAAGAAGAAAAAGAACAATAGGAAGAAGAAGAAGAAGAAGAAGAAGAAGAAGACAAAGAAGAAGTAGAAGAAGAAAAAGAAGGAGGAGGAGAAGAAGGAGAAGAAGAAGAAGAAGAAGAAGAAGGAGAAGAAGAAGAAGAAGAAGAAGAAGAAGAAGAAGAAGATGGAGAAGAAGAAGAAGAAGAAGAGGAAAATTAAGAAGAAGAAGACGAAATTAAGAAGAAGAGGTAGGAGAGGAAGAAGAAGAAATAGCAGGCAAAGAAGAAGAAGAAGAAGAGGAAGAAGAAGAAGAAGTTGTATTAGATGAAGAAGAAGAAAATCAAGAACATATAGAAGAAGATGAAGAAGAAGAAGAAACAGAAGATGTTGATGATGAAGAAGAAGAAGACGAAGACAAAGAAGAAGAAGACTAATAAGAGGAAGAAGAAGAAGAAGAACACGAAGAAAAGAAGAAGAAGTTGAACCTAAAAAAGAAGAAGAAGAAGCTGAAGGAGATGAAGAACTTGAAGAAGAAGTAGAAGAAGAAGAAGAAAGAGAAGGAGAGGAAGAAGTAGAAGTAAAGGAAGAAGAGAAAGAGGAAGAAAAAGAAGAAGAAGAAGAAGAAAAAAAAGAAGAAAAATAAGTAGAAGAAGAAGATGAAGAAGAAGACTTCAAAGAAGAGAGGAAGAAGTAGAAGAAGATAAAGAAGAGGAAAATGATTAAAAGGAAGAAGAAGAAGAAAAAGAAAAAGAAGAAGAAGAGGAGGAAGAAGTCAAAGAAGAACAGGAAGAAGACTAAGAAGAAGTAACAAAAGATGAAGAAGAAGAAAAAGGAGATTAAGAAGCTGAAGAAAAAGAGAAAGAGAAGAAGGTGGAGAAGAAGAAGAGGAGGAAAAGGAAGACGAAGAAGAAGAATAAGAAGAAGAAGAAGAAGAAGAAGAAGAAGATTAAGAAGAAGAAGAAGAAGAAGGAGAAGGAGAGGAAGAAGAAGAAGAAGAAGAACAAGAAGGAGAAGAAGACAAAGAAGTATAATAAGAAGATGATGATGAAGAAGTAAATGTTGAAGAAGAAGAAGATGAAGAAAAAAAAGAAGAAGAAGAAGAAATAGAAGAGAAACAAGAAGAAGAAGACAAAGATGGAAAAGAAGCAGGAGAAGAAGAAGATAGAGAAAAAGAAGAAGAAGAAGAAGAAGATGATGATGAAGAAGAAGAAGAAGAAGGAGAAGTAGAAGAAGGATAATAATAATAATAATAATAATAAGTTGTAGTAGTAGGAGGA
>JAIUJO010002919.1:20000-22500 GCA_023846275.1 Vanilla planifolia
AAAGAAAAAGAAGAAGAAGAAGGAGATGAAGAAGAAGAGGAGGGAGAGGAAGAGGAAGAGTAAGGACAAGAACAAGATGAACAACAAGAAGAAGAATACAGAGAAGAAGGCATTGAAAAAGAAGAAAAAGAAGAAGAAGAAGAAGAAGAAGAAGAAGAAGAAGAAGACAAAGAAGAAGAAGAAGAAGGCAAAGAAGAAGAAGAAGAAGAAGAGGATGAAGAATAATAAGTAGTAGTAGAAGAAAGAAAAAGTAGAAGAAGAAGAAGGAGGAGGAGGAGAAGAAGTAGACCAGCAAAAAGAATAAGATGAAGAAGAAGAAGAAGATGATGAAGAAGAAGAAAAGTGGAGGAGAGGAGAAGAAGAAGAAGAAGAAGTAGAAGAAGAAGACGTAGAAAGAAGTAGAAGAAGAAGGTAGAGAAGAAGAACAAGTAGAAGAAGAAGAAGAAGAAGAAGAACAAGAAGAAGAAGAAGAAGGAGAAGAGAAGGAGGGAGAAGAAGAAGAAGAAGAAGAAGGAGAAGAAGATGATGGTAAAGACGAAGAAGAAGTAGTAGTAGAAGAAGAAGAAAATAAAGAAGAAGAAGAAGAAGAAGAAGAAATAGAAGAAGAAGAAGAAGAACAAGAAATAGAAGAAGGAGGAGAAGAAGAAGAAGAAGAAGTTGAATAAGATGAAGATGAATACGAATAAGGAGAACACAAGGAAGAGGAAGAAGAACAAGAACAAGAACAAGAATAAGAACAAGAAGTAAAAGAAGAAGAAGAAGAATAAGAAGTCGAAAAGGAAGACGAGGAGGAAGAAGAAGAAGAAGAAAATGAGGAAGACTAAGGATAAGAAGAAGAAGAAGAAGATGAAGAGGAAGAAGATGATGATGATTATGAAGAGGAAGAAGAAGAAAAGGAAGAAGAGAAGCAGAAGAAGAACAAGAAGAAGAAGTTGAAGAACATGAAGACTAAGAATAATATGAAAACGAAGAATACAAAGAAGAAGAACAAGCGGAAGAAGAAGATGACAAAGATGAAGAAGAGGAGGAACACGAAGGGGAACATGAAGAAGAAGTAGTGGAAGAAAAAGAGGAAGAAAAAGAAGAAGAAGAAGAAGAAGAGAAGGAGGAGGAGGAGGAGGAATAAGAAGAAGAAGAAGAAGAAGAAGAAGGAGAAGGAGGAGGAGAAGAAGAAGGAGAAGGAGGAGGAGAAGAAGAAGGAGAAGGAGAAGGAGAAGATGAAGAAGAAGAAGAAAAAGAAGGAGAAGATGAAGTAGAAGGAGAAGGAGAAGAAGAAGAAGAAGAAGAAGGAGAAGAAGAAGAAGAAGAAGATGTAGGAGAAGAAGAAGAAGTCGAAGAAGAAGGAGAAGAAGAAGAAGAAGAAGAAGAAGAAGGAAAAGAAGAAGAAAAAGAAGAAGAAGATGGAGATGAAGAAGAAGAAGAAGAAGAAGAAGAATAAGAAAGAGAAGAAGAAGAAGGAGAACAAGAAGGAGAAGGAGAAGAAGGGGAAGATGAAGAAGGGGAAGGAGAAGAAGGAGAAGGTGTAGAAGGAGAAGACGAAGGTGGGGAAGAAGAAAAAGGAGAAGTAGAAGAAGAAGAAGAAGTAGGAGAAGAAGAAGAAAGAGAAGAAGAAGAAGGAGAAGAACGAGAAGAAGAAGAAGGGGAAGAAGAAGGAGAAGAAGAAGAAAAAGAAGAAGAAGAAGAAAAAGAAGAAGAGGAAGAAGAAGTAGAAGTCGAAAAAAAGAAGACAGAAAAGAGGTATAAGAAGAAAAAAAATAAGAAGAAAAGTAGAGCAACAAGAAGAAGGAGAAGAAGAAGAGAAGAAGAAGAAGGGGAAGAAGAAGAAGAAGAAGAATAAGAGGAAGAAGAGAAAAAAGAGAAGAAGAAGAAGAACAAGAAGAAGAACAAAAGGAAAAAGATGAAGACAAGATGTAAAAGATGAAGAAGACAAAGAAGAAGAAAAAGATGAACATGAAGAATAAGTGGAAGAAGAAAAAAAGAACAAAAAGTAGAAGTAGAAGAAGAAGAAGCACAAGAAGAAGATGATGAAGAGGAAGTAATACAAGAAGATGAAAAAGAATAGGAAGAAGAAGGAGAACATTGAGAAGAAGAAAGAGAAGAAGAAGAGATTGTAGAAGAAGAAAGAGAAGAAGAAGTTGGAGAAGAAGAAGAAGACAAATACGAAAGAGAAGAAGAACAAGAGCAAGAAGAAGAAGTGGAAAAAGAAAAAGAGAAAGAAGAAGAAGAACAAGAAGAAGAGGAAGAAGACAATGAAGAAGAAGAAGAAGAAGATGAAGACGAAGAAGATGAAGAAGATGATGAAGAAGAAGAAGAAAAAGACGACGAAGAAGAAGAAGAAGTGGAAGAAGGTGAAGGACAAAGAAGAAGAAGAAGAAAAAGTTGATTAAGAAGAAGATGAAGAAGAAGAGGAAGAATAGGAAGAAGAAGAAGAAGTAGAAAAAGACAAAAAAAGAAAAAGAATAAAAAGAAGGAAAAGAAGAAGAAATAGAAGAAGAAGTAG
>JAIUJO010002919.1:27500-97417 GCA_023846275.1 Vanilla planifolia
AAGAAGAAGTAAAAGAAGAAGAAGAAAAAGAAGAAGAAAATGAAGGTCAAGAAGAAGAATAAGAAAAAGAACATGAGTAAGAATAATAATAACAAGAAGATGAAGAACAAGATAAAGATGATGAAGGAGGTGAAGATGAAGAAAAAGATGTAGAAGAAGTAGAAGTAAAGGAACAACAAGAAGAAGAAAAAGATGCGAAAAAAAGTAGATGAAGAAGAAGATGTAGGAGAAGAAGTTGAAGAAGAAGAAGAAGAAGAAGCAGAACAAGAAGAAGAAGAAAAAGAAGAAGAAGAAGAAGAAGAAAAAAGATGTCGAAGAAGAAGATGATGATGATGAGAAAGAACAAGAATAAGATGAAGAAAAGGAAGAATAGAAAGACGAAGAAGAAAAAGAAGAAGATAAAAACGAAGAAGAAGAAGAAGAAGAAGAAGAAGAAGATGAAGAAGGAGGAGAAGGAGAAGAAAAAGAAGAAGAAGAAGAAGAGGTTGAAGAAGAAAAAGTGGTTGAAGGAGAAGAAGAAGAAGAAAAAGAAGAAAAAGAAGATGAGAAGAAGAAAACAAGAAGAAGACAGAATAGAAAGAAGAAGAAGAGCATGATGAAGAAGATTAAGAAGAAGAGGACAAAGAAAAAGTAGAACAAGAAGGAGGAGGAGGAGGAGGAGAAGAAGAAGAAGAAGAGGAAGAAGAAGAAGAGGAAGAACAACATGAAGAACAAGGTGAATAGGAGGAAGAAGAAGAAGAAGAAGAAGAAGGCGATGTAAAGGATGAAAAAGAAGATGAAGAAGAAATAGACGAAGAAGAAGAAGAAGAAGAAGAAGAAGAGAAGGAAGAAGATGAAGAAGAGGAAGGAAAAGGTGGAGGAGGGGAAGAAGAAGAAGAACACGAAGATGATTATGATGATGACAAAGGAGGAGGAGGAGGAGATGTTGTAGTAGAAGAATAAGATGAAGAAGGAGGCGAAGAAGAAGAGGAAGAAGAAGAAGAAGAAGAAGAAGAAGAAGAACAAGAAGAAGAAAGAGAAGAGGAAAAGAAGAAGGAAGATGATGACGATGAAGAAGAAGAAGAAGAAGAGGAATTAGAAGAAGAAGAAGAAGAAGAAAAACAAGAGAAAGAAGGAGATGGAGACAAAGAACAGGAAGAAGAAGAAGAGTAAGTAGAAGAAGTTGAAGAAGAAGTAGAAGAAGAAGAAGAAGGTGAAGAAGGAGCACAAGAAGATGGAGAAGAAGAAGAAGAGGAAGATGAAGAAGAAAAAGAAGAAGAAGAGGAAGGAAAAGAAGAAGAAGAAGAAGAAGAAGAAGAATAAGAACAAGAACAAGAGGAACAACAACAAGAAGTATGCAGAGAAAGAGTAGAGTAGAGTAGATAGAGTGGAGTAGAGGAGAGCAAAGGAGAGCTAAGTAGAGAAGAGCTAAGTAGAGCAGAGCAGAGAAGAGTAAAGTAGAGCAGAGTAGAGTACAGAAGAGTAGAGAAAAGTAAAGTAGAGCATAGCAAAGCAAAGAAGAGAAAAGGTAACTTCGGCTAGGATAGGCTAGGCTAGGCTAGGATAGGCTCGACAAGAGTAGAGTAGAGTCGGGTAGAGCAAGGTTAGGCTAAGATAGACTAGGCTTGGTTCGAGTAGAGTAGAGTAAAGTATTGTAGAGAAGAGTAGAGCTAGGCGAAGTTAGCTTGGGCTGGGCTAGGCTAGGCTAGAGTAAAGTAGAGTAAAGTAGATCATGGTTAAGCTAGGCTAGTCTAAGCAAGAAGAGAGTATAATAGTTTAGAGCAAAGTAGAGTAGAAAAAAGTAGAGTAGAGTAGAGTAGAGCATATTAGAGTAGAGTAGAGCAGAGTAGAGTAGAATAGAGTAGAGCATGGCAGAGTGGAGCAAAGAAAAGTGGAGTAGAGTAGAGTAGAGCTAGGCTAAGTTAAGCTAAACTATGCTAGAGTAGAATATAGTAGAATAGAGTAGGTAGAGCAGAGTAGAGAAGAACAAAGGAGAGTTAAGCAGAGCAGGGCTAAGCAGAGCAGAGCAGAGCAGAGAAGAGTAGAGTAGAGTAGAGCAGAGTAGAGAAGAGTAGAGAAAACTAGAGTAGAGTATAGGAAAGCAAAATAGAGAAAAGGTGGGTTTGGCTAGGATAGGTTAGGTTAGGTTAGGCTAGGCTAGGCTCGACTTGAGTAGATTAGAGTCGATTAGAGCAAGGTTAGGCTAAGTTAGACTAGGCTAAGTTCAAGTAGAGTAGAGTAGAGTATAGTAGAGAAGAGTAGAGTAGAGTAGAGTAGGGTAGAGCTTAGCTAGGCTAAGTTAAGTTGGGCTATGCTAGGCTAGAGTAATGTAAAGCTTAGATAATTTATGCTAGTCTAGGTTAGAGGAGATTTGAATTATGTATAGTAGAGCAGAGTAAAGCAGAGCAGAGTAGAGTAGAGTATAACAGAGTTAAGCAAAGTAGAGTAGAGTAAAATAGAGTAGAGTAGAGTAGAGCAGAGCTGAGCAAAGAAGAGCAGAGTCAGGTAATGCAAAGTAGAGAAGAGTAGAGTAGAGCTAGCTTAAGCTAAGCAAGGCTAGGTTAGAGTAGAGTAGAGTAGGGTAGAGTAGAGTAGAGTATAGTAGAGTATAGTAGAGTAGAGTAGAGTAAAGTAGAGTAATGCAAGGTTAAGGTAGGTTTTGCAAGGATAGGCTATACTAGGCTTGGTTAGGCTAGGCTATTATAGGGAAGAGTGGAGTAGAGTAAAAAAGAGTAGAGTAGAACTGAGCATAGCTCAATAGAGTAGAGCAAAGCAGAGTAGAATAAAGCAAAGCATGGTAGAGTTGAGCAAAGAAAAGTGGAGTAAAGAAAGCAAAGAAAAGTAAAGTGGAGTAGAGCTAAGTTAAGCTAGGCTAAATTAAGGTAGAGTTGAGTAAAGTAGAGCTAGGTTAGGCTAGAGTAAGCAAGGTTAGAGTATAATGGAGTAAAGTGGAGTAGAGTAGAGGGTAGAGTAAGAGTAGAATTTAATAAAATACATTAAAGTAAAGTAAAGTAAGGTATAACAAAATTAGGCTAGGCTAGGATATGGTAGGCTAGGTTTGGCTAGAGTAGAGTAGAGCACAGCTCGATTGGGCTAGGCTAAGCTAGAGTATAGAAGAGTATAATAGAGTAAAGTAGGGTAGAGCAAAGTAGAGAAGAGCTGAGTAGATTAGAGCATAACTTAGTAGAGTAGAGAAGAGAAGGATAGAGCAGAGCAGAGTAGAGCTAAGTTAGGAGACTAAGTTAAGTTTTGGCTAGGCTAGTCTAAGCTATGTTAGAGTAGGGTATAGTAGAATAGAGTAAAGTAGAGTATAGTAGAGTAAGTTAGAGTAAATCTAGGTTAGGCTAGGCTAGGCTTGGATAGAGTAAAGTAGAGTAGACATGAGTAGAGTAGCATAGACTAGAGTAGAGCAGAGATTAGCTAAGCTAAGTTAAGCTAGGCTAGGCAATGCTAATGTAGTAGTGAAGAGTATAGTAATGTAGTGTAGAGCTAGTTTAGGCCAGGCTAGGTTAGGCTAGGCAAGGTTAGAGAATGGAAGAGAAGAGTAGAGTAGAGTAAATAAGAGTAGAGTAGAGTAGACTATAGTAGGTCATAGTAGTATAGAGTAGAGTAGAATAGAGCAGAGTAGAGTTAAGATAGGCATGCGTATGCTAGGCTAGAGTAGAGTAGAGTTGAGCTAGGTTATGTTAGGCTAGGATAAGGTAGGTTAGGTGAGGCTAGGCTAGAGGAGAGTAGAGTAGAGTAGAGAGGAGTAGAATAGAGTAGAGCTAGATTAGGCTATACTAGGCAAGGATAAAGTAGAGTAGAGTAGAGTAGAATAGAGTAGAGTATAGTAGAGTAGAGTAGAGAAGAATGGAGTAGAGTAAAGTAGTGTAGAGTAGAGTAGAGTAGAGCAAAGTAGAGGAGAGGAGAGGAGAAGAGAGGAAATGAGAGAAGAGGAGAGCAGAGGAGAGGAGAGGAGAGAAGAACACAATAGAGCATAGTAGAGTAGAGTTGAGAAAACCAAAGTAGGCCAGAGCAGAGCTAGGTTAGGTTAGCCTAGGGTAGGCTAAAGAGTTGAATAGAATATAGTAGAGTAGATTAAAGCAGGGTTAGGTTACGCTAGGCTAGGCTAAGTTAGAGAAGAGCAGAGTGGAGTAGAGTAGATAAGAGCTAGGTAAGGTTAGGCAATGCTATGCTAGGCTAGGCTACAGTTTAATAGAGTATAGTAGAGTAAAATAGAGTAGAGTAGAGCTGAATAGAGTAGAGCAGATCAGAGCAAAGAAGAGGAGAGCAAAGTAGAGGAAAGCAGAGTAGAGAAGAGCTAGGTTAGGCTAGGCAAGGCTAGAGTAGAGTAGAGTAACATATAGTAGAGCTAGGTAGGCTTTGTTAGGCTAGGCTAGGCTCTGCTAGGCTATGCAAGGTTAGGTTGTAGTAGAGCAGAGTAAAAGAGAGCAGAGTAAAGTAGAGTAGAGTAGAGTTGAGTTGAGTACAGCTGAGGAAGTTTAGGCTAGGCTTGGCTATGTTAGGCTAGGTTAGGCTAGGCTAGGCTAGAGTAGAGTAGAGTAGAGAAGAGAAGACTAGAGTAAAAAATTTAGAGTATAATAGGTTAGGCTAGGTTAGAGTAGAGTAGAGTAGAGCTAGGTTTGGCTAGGCTAAGCTAGGGTAGGCTATGCTGGGCTAACATAGAGTAGAGTAGAGTAGAGTAGAGCTAGGTTAGGCTAGGCTAGGCTTGAGCATGGTAGAGTATAGTAGAGCAAAGCAGTGTAGAGCAGAGTGGAGAAGAGTTAGGGTAGGCTAAGCTGGTTGAGGCTAGACGAGGCCAGTCAAGGCTAAGCTAAGCTAAGCTATGCTAGAGTAGAGTAAAACTAGGTTAGCCTAGGCTAGGCTATGTTAGTTTACAGTAGAGTAGAATAAAGAGAGTAGAGTAGAGTAGTATAGAGTAGAGTAATGTAGAGCTTGGTTAAGCTAAGGTAAACAAGACAATGATAAAATAGAGTAGAGTAGTATAGAGTAGAGTAATGTAGAGCTTGGTTTGGCTAGGTTAGGCTAGGGTAGGCTAAGAAAGGATAGAATAGAGTAGAGTAGTGTAGAGTAGAGTAAGGCTTAGTTAGGATAAGCTAAGAAAGGTTAGAGTGGGATAGAGTAGAGTAGAGCAGAGAAGAGTGGAGCAGAGAAGAGCAGAGCAAAGTAGAGTAGAGAACAGTATAGTAGAGTAGAGTTGAGCATAGCAAAGCAGAGCATAGTTAAGTAGAGTAGAGCTTGTCTAGGCCAGGTTAAAGTAGAGTAGAATTTAGTAGAGTATAGTAGAGTATAGTAGAGTAAAGCTAGGTTAGGCTAGGCTAAGCTAGGCTAGGTTAGGCTAGGCTAGAGTAGAGTGAGTAGAGTAGAGTGGAGTAGAGTAGAGCAAGGTTAGGTTAGGCAAGGCTAGGCTAGGCTAGGTCATGCTAGGCTTGGGTAGGTAGGGCTAGGCTTTGTTAAAGTAGAGTAGAGTAGTATAGAGCACAGTGGAGCAGCGTAGAGATAAGTAGAGTAGAGTAGAGAAGAGAGGAGCAGAGTAGTGTAGAGCATAGCAAAGTTGAGCTAGGTTAAGTAAGGTTAGGCTAGGTTAGACTAAGCTGGTAGGATAGGCTAGGCTAGTGTAAAGTGGAGTAGAGTAGAGTAGAGCAGAGCAAAGTAGAGTGGAGTAGAGCAGAGCAGAGATGAGTAGAGCTAGGATAAGCTAGGCAAGGCTAGAGTGGAGTAGAGTAGAGTAGAGGTTTGTTAGGTTAGTCTAAACTAGGTGAGAGTAGAGTAGAGTAGAGTAGAACAATGGAAAGTTGAGTAAAGCAGAGCAAAGTAGAGCATAACATAGTAGAGAATAGCAGAGCTATTTAAGCCAGGCTAAGCTAGGCTAGAGTAGAGTAGAGTATCATAGAGCTAAGTTAGGCTAGGCTAGGCTAGGCCAGGATAGAGTAGAGTTGACTAGAGTAAAGTAGAGTAGAATAGAATAAAAGAGAGTAGAGTAGAGTAGAGTATAATATAGTAAAGTATAGCTAGGTTAGGGTAGGATAGGTAGGCTAGGCTATGCTAGAGTATAATATTGTAGAGTGGAATAGAGTAGAGTAAAGCATGTTCAGGCTAGGCTAGGATAAAGTATAGTAAGGTAGAGTAGAGTTTAGTAGAGTAGAGAAGAGTAGAGCAAAGTAGAACAAAGTAGAATAGAACAAAGTAGAGTAGACTAGACTAGAGTAGAGCTACATTAGGCATGGCTAGGCTAGAGTAGAGTAGAGGAGAGCAAGGTTAGACTTAGTTAGGCTAGGTTAGTCTATGCTAGAGTATACTAGAGTAGAGTTTAATAATGTTGAGAAGAGTAGAGTAGAGCAGAGTAAAGTAGAGTAATGAGTAGAGCAGAGCATAATAGAGCTAATTAGAGTAGAGTAGTGTAGAGCTAGGTTAAGCTAGGCTAAGCTAGAGTAGAGTAAAATATAGTTTAGTAGAGTAATATAAAGTAGAGCTAGGTTAGGTTAGGCTAGGCAAGGCTATGTTAGAGTTGAGTAGAGTAGAGTACATTATAGTAGAATAAAGTAGAGCAAAGTAGAGTAGAGCTAAGTTATTCTTGGCTAGGCTAGGCTATGCTAAGGAAGGCTAGGCTAGGTTAGAGCATAGTAGACTAGAGTAAAACAAAGTATAATAGAGTAGAGCTAGGTTAGCCTAGGCTAAACTAGGCTAGAGTAGATTAGAGTAGAGTAGAGAAAAATAGAGCAGAGTAAAGTAGAGTAGAATAGAGTAGAGTAAAGTAGAGTAGAATAGAGGGGAGCAAAGTAGAGTAGAGCAGAACAAAGCAAAGTAGAGTAGAATATAACATAGTAGAGTATAATAGATTAGAGAAAATTAGAGTAGTCTAGAGTAGAGTAGAGTAGACCAGAGCTGAGTAGAGTAGAGCTAAGTTAGGCTAGGCTAGAGAAGAGTAGTGTAGAGAAGAGTGGAATAGAGTAGAGTATAGTAGAGTTAAATAGAGTAGAGTAGAGTAGAGTAGAGTAGAGATGAGTATAATAGAGTAGGGCTAAGTAGAGAAGAGTGGCATAGAGTAGAGCAAAGTAGAGTACATCAAAGTAGAGAAAGTTAGAGTAGAGCAGAGCTGAGCTAAGATTAGATAAGGCTAGGCTTGGCTAGCCTCGACTAGGCTAAAGTAGCATAAAGTAGAGCAAAGTAGAGTAGAGTATAATAGAGTTTTAAAAAACACATTGGAATAAAGTAGAGTGGAGCATAGTAGAGTAAAGTAGTATAGTGTTGAATAGAGTAAAGTAAAGTAGAGTAGACCTAGGTTAAGTTTGGCTAGCTCTGGTTAGAGTAGAGTAGAGTAAAGTGGAGTATAGTATTATAGAGTAAAATAGAGTAGAGTAGTGCTAGTTTAGGTTGGGTTAAGCTTGGCTAAGCTACGCTAAGGTAGGTTAGGTTAGAGTATAGAAGAGCAGAGCGGAGAAGGTTAGAGTAGAGTTGAGTAGAGTAGTGCTTGTTTTAGGCTAGGATAAGCTAGGCTACAGTAGAGTAAAGTGGAGTAGAGTAGATAAAAATTGAGTAGAGCAGAATAGAGTAAAGTAAAGTAGAGAGCAGAGTAGAGAAAAGTAGAGAAGAGCATAGTACAAAAGAGCTAGTTAGGTTAGGCCAGGCTAGGGTAGGTTAGGCTAGGCTATGCTGGGCTAGAGTAGAGTAGAGTTAAGTTGAGTAGGGCTTGGTTAGGTTAAGGTAGGCTTTGCTAGAGTAAAATAGAGCAAAGTAGAGTAGAGCATAGTAGAGCTGAGCAAAGTAGGATAGAGTAGAGCAGAGCAAAGTAGAGCTGAGTAGAGTTAGGTTAGGGTAAGCTAGGCTAGGCTCAACTTGGCAAGGCTAGGTTAAGCTAAGCTAGGCTAGAGTTGGGTAGAGAAGAGCTAGGTTAGGCAAGGCTAGGCAAGGTTAGGTTAGAGTAAAGTAGATTAGAGTAGAGTTTAGTAGAGTAGAGTAGAGCATGGTTAGGCTAGGCTAAGCTATGCTAAGCTAGTCTAGGGTACACTAGGCAAGGCTAGGTTGGAGAGAGTAGAGTAGAGTACAGCTTGGCTAGGCAAGGTTTGGCTAGGATAGGCTAGGCTATAGTTGATTAGAGTAGAGTTTAGTAGAATAGAGTAGAGTAGAGTAGAGAATAATAGAGCTTAGTAGAGTAGAACAAAGAAGAATAAAGTAGTGTAGAATAGAGCTGACAAGATAAGATTAGAGTATAGTTCGAGTAGAGCTAGGTCAAGCTAGACTACGATAAGGTAAGCTAGTTTAGGTTAAGCTAACATTGAGTAGAGTTTAGTTGAGTAGAGCTTGGTTAGGCTAGGCTAGAATACAATAGAGTAGAGTAGAGTAAAGCAGAGTAGAGCTGAGTAGAATAAAATAGAGTAAAGTAGAGTAGAGTAGTGCAGAAAAATGTTGAGCAAAGTGAGGTTTGGCTAAGCTAGGCTAGGCTATAGAAGGGCTAGCTTTGGTTAGGCTAAGCTAGGATAGAGTAGAGTAGAGTAGAGTAGAGCTAGGTTAAGTGAGGATAGGCTAGGTTAGAGTAGAGTAGAATAGAGTAGAGTAGAGAAGAGTAGAGAAGAGCTACGTTAGGCTAGGCTAGGATAGGCTAAAGAACAGTAGAGTAAAGTAGAGTGGAGTAAAGTAAAGTAGAGTAGAGCTTGGTTAGGCTAGGGTAGACTAGAGTAGAGTAGAATAGAGTAGAGTAGAGTAGAGTAGAGTATACTAGAAAAAAATAGAGTAGAGTAGAGGAGAATAGAGAAGAGCATAGCATAGTAGAGTAGAGCCAAGAAGAGTAGAGTAGAGCATAGTAGAGCCAGGGTAGGCTAAGCTAGGCTAGGTTATAGTATAGTAGAGTAGAGTAGAGTAGAGTAAAGTGGAGTAGAGTATAGTAGAGTAGTGTAATGTAGAGTGGAGTAAAGTAGAGTAGAGTTGAGTAGAGTAGAGTAGTGAAGAGTTAGGTTTTGATAAGTTAGGCAAGGCTAGGCTAGCCTAGGGTAGGCTAAGTTAAGCTAGATTAGAGTAGAGTAGAGCTAGATTAGGCTAAGTTAGGCTAGAATACAATAAAGTAGAGTAAGGTAGAGTAGAGTATAGCAATGCAGAGTAGAGCAGAGTAAAGAAGAGCAAAGTAGAGTAGAATGGAGTAGAGCAGATCAAAGCATAGTAGAACAGAGCTAAGTTAGGCTAGGATTAGCTAGGCTAAGCTAAGCAAGGGTAAGTTAGAGTAAAGCAGAGAAGAGTAGAGCTAGGAAAGGTAAGGCTAGGGTAGGTTAGAGTAGAGTAGACTTGAGTAGAGTAGAGTATAATATAGTAGAGTAGAGTAGAATAAAAAAGAGTAAAGTTAGTTTAAGTGAGGCTAGGCTAAGATTGGCTAGGCAAAGCTAGCCTAGAGTAGAGTAGAGTGGACTAGTGTGGAGAAGAGTAGGGTAGACAAGAGCTCAATTAGGCTTGGCTAGTTTAGGCTAGATAAGGTTAGAGTAAAGTTGAGTAGAGTAAAGCAGAGTAGGGCAAAGTGGAGTAGAGCAGACCAGAGAAGAGTAGAGCAGAGTAGAGTAGAGTAGAGCAGAGCAGAGCAGTGTAGAGAAAAGTAAAGCAGAGCATAACAGAGTAGAGCAAGGCATAGTAGAGCTTGGTTAAGCTCTGCTATACTGGGCTATGTTAAGCTAAGCAAGGTTAGAGGAGCATTGAGTAGAATAAAGTAGAGTAGAGTGGAGTAGAGCGAGGCTAAATTAGCCTAGAGTAGAGTAGAGTAGAATATAGCTAGGTTTGTTTAAGCTAGGCTAGAGTTTGATTGAGTATAGTAAAGTAGAGTAGAGTAGAGCAAAGAAGAGCATAGCAGAGCAAAGTATGGTAGAGCAAAGTAGAGTAGGGTAAAGCAACGCAGAGCATAGAATAGCTAGGTTTGGAAAGACTAGGGTAGAGTAGAGTAGAGTAGTATAGAGAAGAGCTTGGTTAGGCTAAGTTAGGCTAGGTTATGTTAGAGGAGAGTATAATAAAGTAGAGTAAAGTAGAGTAGAGTTGAAGAGAGCAGAGTAGAGGAGAGCAGAGTAGAGTAGAGTAAAGAAGTGTATAGCATAGTATAATAAGGTAGAGTAGGGAAGAATAGAGTAGAGAAATGTTGAGTAAAGTAGAGCAGAGTAAGTAGAGAAGACTGAAGTAGAGTAAAGTAGAGTAGACCAATGCTAGGCTAGGTCAGGCAAGGTTAGGCAAAAGTGGAATAGAGTAGAGTAGAGAAGAGTAGAGAAGAGTAGAGTAGAGTAGAGTAGAGTATAGTAGAGTACAACTTGGTTAGGCTAGGTTAGAGTAGAGTAAAGTTAAGAAGAGTAGAGTAGAGTAGAGTAGAGTAGAGTAGTGTTAGGTTTTGCTAGGTTAGGCTCAGATTGGCCAAGTTAAGCTATGCTATGTTAGAGTATAGTAGAGTAGAGTAGAGTAGAGCTAGCTTAGGCCAAGCTAGGCTAGAGTATAATAGAATAGAGTAGAGTAGAGCTGAGTAGAGTACAATAGAGTAGAGTGGTGTAGAGTAGAGCTAAGTAGAGTTAGGTTAAGCAAAGCTAGGTGAGGCTAGGCAAGGCTTGACTAGGCTAGGTTATGTTAAGCTAGAGTAGAGCAGAGTAGAGCATAGCTAGGTTAGGCTTGGCTTGATGAAGCTAGGTTAGAGTAGAGCAGAGTATTGTAGAGCTAGGTTTTGCTAGGGTAAGATAGGCTAGGAGAGGATAAAGTATAGTAAAGTAGAGTTTAATAGAGTAGAGCTCAGTTATGCTAAACTATGTTAAGGTAGAAAAGGCTATAGTACATTAGAGGAAAGCAAAGTAGAGTAGAGTAAAGTAAAGTAGAGAAGAGCAGAGTAAAGGAGAGAAGAGAAGAGTAGAGTAGAGAGAGAAGAGAAAAATAAAGTAGAGTAGAGTAGAGTAGATTAGAGCAAGGTTAGGCTTAGCTAGGCTAGGTTAGAGTAGAGTAGAGTAGTGCAGTTTAGAGTAGAGTAGAGTATAGTATAGTAGAGTAGAGTAGAGTAATATAGAGCTAGGTTATGCTAGGTTAGACTAGGCTAGGTTAAGCTAGCCTAGAGTACAGTTGAGTAAAGTAGATAGTGTGGAGCTAAGTCTAGGCTAGGCTAGGTTAGGCTACGTTGGGTAAAGATTTTCTAATATAAAGTAGAGTAGAGCAGAGCGTAACAGTAGAGAGTAGAGAAAAGTAGAGTTGAGTAGTTTAGAGCATGGTAGAGCAGAGTGAAGTAGAGTAGAGCTAGGTTAGGTTAGGTTCAGCTAGGCTAGGCTCGGCTTTGTTAGGATAGGCTAGAGTCGAGTAGAGTAGTGTAGATCAGAATAGGAAAGGTTAAGCTTGAGTAAAATAGTGTAGAGCAGAGTTGAGTAGAGCATAAATGAGTAGAGTGGTGTGGAGTAGAATAGAGCAGAACAGAGTACAATAAAGCAGAGCAAAATAGAGAAAAGTAGATCTAGGTTAGGCTTGACGAGGCTAGAGCAGGGTAGAATAGAGTAGAGTAGTGTAGAGCTAGGTTAGGCAAGGCTTGGTTAGGCTTGGCTAAATTAGGCTATAGTAAAGTAGAGTAGATCAGAGAAGAGTAGAGTAGAATAGAGTAGAGTAGAGAAAAGAAGACCAGAGCAAAGCTAGGTTATGCTAAGCTAGGCTAAGATAGGCTAGAGTAGAGCAGAATAAAGTGGAGTAGAGAAGAGTAGAGTAGAGCTTGGCTCGGATAGGCTAGGCAAGGCTAAGTTAGAGTAGGGTAGAGTGCAGTAAAGAAGAGTAGAGTGAGGTTAGGCTAGGCTAGGGTATGCTAGGCTAGGATAGGCTTGGGTAGGACAGAGTATAATTGAGTAAAGTAGAGTTAAGAAGAGTAAGATAGAGTAGAATATAGTAGAGCTAAGTTTTGTTGGGCTAAGCTATGCTAGGTTATGCTATATTAGGGTAGGCTAGTTTAGGCTACAGAAGAGTTGGGTGGAGTAGAGTAGAGAAGAGTAGAGTAGAGCTAAGTTAAGCAAGGCTAGGCTAGGTTAAGCTAAACTAGGCTAGAGTTTAGAAGAGTAGAGTAGAGTAGAAAATAGTATAGCAGAGTAGAGTGGAGCAAAGTAGAGTAGATAAGAGTAGAGTAGAGTAGAGTAGAGTAATATAGAGTAGTGTTGAGCTAAGTAAGGCTAAGCTAGTTTAGGTTAGGCCATGTTTGGCAAGGCTGGGTTAGGCAAGATTAGAGTAGAGTAGAGTAGAGCGGAGTAAAGTAGAGTAGAGTAGAGTAGAGTAGAGTAGGGCTAGGTTAGGTAAGGCTAAGCTAGGCTAAGCTAAAGTAGAGCAGAGTTGAGTAAAGTGGAGCTAGATTAGTATAGGATCGCCTAGGTTAGGCTAGAGTACAGTAGAGTAGAGTGGAGTAGTGTAAAGTGGAGTGGAGTATAGTAGAATAGAGTAAAGTATAATAGAGTTGAGTAAGGTAGAGTAGAGTAGTGTAGAATAGAGTTTAGGAGAGTAGAGTAGAGCAAAGCAAAGTAAAGTAGAGTTGAAGAGGAGAGTAAAGCAATGTAGAGTAAAGTAGAGTATAGCATAGTTGTGTAGAGTAGAGTAGAGCAGAGAGAAGCAGAGTAGAGTATAGCAGAGGTAGGTTAGGCTATGCTAGGCCAATCAAGTCTATGCGAGGTTAGAGTTGAGTAGAGTAGAATAGAGTCGAGTAGAGCTAGGTTAGGTTAAGTTAGGGTAGGCTAGGCTATGCTAGAGTAGAGTGGAGTGGAGTAGAGTATATTAGAGTAGAGTAGTCAAGAGTAGAGTATAGTAGAATAAAGTAGAGTAGAGCGAGAGTAGGCTAGGATAAGCTAATCTTATGTAGGCTTGGTGAGGCTAGGCTAGAGTAGGGTAAAGTAAAGTAGAGCAGAGTAGAGCTAAGTTATGCTAGGCTGGGATAGAGTATAATAGAGTAGAGTAGAGTAGAGCAGAGCACAGCAAAATCAAGAAGTGTTATGAAAAGCATAGCAGACAAGTGTAGAGCTAGGCTAGGCTAAGCTGGGCTAGGATTGACAAGGCTAGAGTATGTAAAGTAGAATTGAGTAAAGTATAATAGAGTGGAGCTGAGATTGGATAAGCTAGACTAGGCTAAGTTAGAATAGTGTATAGTAGAGTAGAGTAGAGCTAGGTTAGGTTAGGCTAAGTTAAGCTAGGGGTAGGCTAGGCTTTACGAGGCTAAAGTAGAGCTGAGTTGAGTAGGGTAAAGTAGAGTATAATAGACTAGAGTGAGGATAGGTTAGGTCGAGCTAGTTTAGAGTAGAGTATAGTAGAGCATAGTAGAGTTGATTAGAGTGGAACTAGGTTAGGTTAGGCTAAGCTTGGTTGGTTATGTTAGGTTAGGCTAGGCTAGGCTAAGCTAGGCTAGAGTATAGTAGAGAAGAGTAGAGTAGAGTAGAGCTAGGTTTTGCTAAGCTAAGCTAGGCTAGAGTATGATAAAGTAGAGTAGAGTAGAGCAGAATATAGTAGAAGAGAGCAGAGCAAAGTGAAACAGAGCAGAGTAAAGTGTAGAGCAGAGTAGAGCTATAAAAAGTAAAGAAGAGCACAGCAGAGTAGAGCAAAGCTAGGTTAGGGTTAGTTAGGCTAGGCTAGGGTAGTTTAGGCTAGGCTAAGCAAGAGTATAACGAAGTAGAATAGAGAAGAGTAGAGTAGAGTAGGGTGGAGTAGAGTAGAGCAAGGTTAGGCTAGGCTTGAATAGAGTAGAGTAGAGTAAACTAAAGTAGAGTTGAGTAGAATAGAGTAGAAGAGACAAGAGGAGAGAAGAACAGAAAAGAGTAGTAGATCAGAGTAGAGTGGAGCAGAGAAGAAGAGCATAACAGAGTAATGCAGAGAAGAGCTGAGTAATGAAGAGTAAAGCATAAATGAGTAGAGTAGAGTAAAACAGAGTTAAGTTAGGCTAGGGTAGGCTAGTTAAGTTTGTCTTGGCTAGAGAAGAGTAGAGTATAGTAGAGTAGGGTAGAGTAGAGTTATGTTAGGCTAGGCTTAGCTAGGGTAGTTTAACATTGGCTAGGCTAGGTTAGGATCGAGTAGAGTAAAGTAGTGTAGGGTAGATTAGAGTATAGTAGAGCAGGGTTTAAGATAGAAGAGTAGAGTAGAGTTGAGTAAAGTAGCGTCGAGTAGAATAGAGTAGACCATAATAGAGTAGAGTGGAGTAAAGTGGAGCATAGTAGAGTAGAGAAGAGAAGAGTAAAGAAGAGGAGAGGAAAGCAGAGCATAATAGAGCATAGTAGAGTTAAGATGAGTAGAGTAGAGTAGAGCTAAGCAGATTAGAGAAGAGCTAGGTTAAGTTAGGCTAGACTAGAGCAGAGTATAGCTAGTTAGTCTAGGTTGGGCAGAGGTAGGTTAGAGTAGAGTAGAGTAGAGTAGAGCAGAGTAGAGTGGAGAAGAGTAAAGTAGTGTAGAACTAGGTTAGGCAAGGGTAAGCTTGGTAGTTATGTTAGGTTAGGCTAGGCTAGGTGAGGCTAGAGTATAATAGAGTAAAGTAGAGTGGAGCTAGGTTTGGCTAAGCTAAGATAGGTTAGAGTATAATAAAGTAGAGTAGAGTAGAGAAGAGTATAGTATAGTAGAGCAGAGCAAAGTAGAGGAAAGAAAAACAGAGCAGGGTAGAGTGTAGAGTAGAAAAGAGCAATAAAAAGAAGAGAAGAGCATAATAGAGTAGAGCAAAGCTAGGTTAGGCTAAGCAAGGCTAGGTAAGGGTAGTCTAGGCTAGGCTAGGCAAGAGTATAACAGAATTGAATAATGTAGAGCAGAGTAGGGTGGAGTAGAGTAGAGCAAGGTTAGGCAAACCTAGGCTAGGCTTGGGTAGAGTAGAGTATAGTAGACTAGAGTAGAGTAGAGTAGAGTAAAGTAGAGTAGAGTAGAGTAATATGGAGGAGAGCAGGCAGTGTAGAGTAGAGTAGAGTAAAAGGGAGAAGATGAGAGAAGAGTAGAATAGAATAGAGTAGATAAGAGTATAATAGAGTAGAAAAGAAGAGCAGAGCAGAGTAATACATAATGGAGTAGAGTAATGTAGAGTAAAGTAGAACTTAGTAGAGTAGAGAGTAGAGCAGAGCTAGGTTAGGCTAGGGTAGGCTATGGTAAGCTTGGCTTAGTAAGAGAAGAGTAGAGTATAATAGAGTAGGGTGGAGTAGAGTAGAGCTATGTTAAGCTAGGCTAGGCTAGGGTAGGGTAACATTGGCTAGGCTAGGTTAGGATCGAGTAGAGTATAGTAGAGTAGGGTAGATTAGAGTAAAGTAGACAATAGGCTAGTGTATAGAAGAGTAGAGTAGAGTAGAGTAAAGTATATAAGATGAGATGAGAGGAGAGGAGAGGAGAGTGAAGTAGAGGAGAGCTAATCAGACCATAATAGAGCAAAGGAGAGCTAATCAGACCATAACAGAGCAAAGGAGAGTAGAGAAGTTTAGAGCAGAGTAGAGCAAAGCAAAGCATAGAAGAGCAGACCAAAATAGAGCAAAGAAGAGCTTAGTAGAGTAGAGGAGAGCAAAGTAGAGTAGGGAAAAATAGAGCAGAGCAGAGTAGAGTAGAGCAAAGTAAAGCAGAGTAGAGTTGAGCTAGGTTAGGAGAGCTAAGGCTGGCTAAGCGAGGCTAGGGTATAGTAGAGTGGAGCAAAGCAGAGTAGAGTAGAGTATAGTGGAGTAGAATAGAGCAAGGTCAGTCTAGGCTTGGCTATAAGAGAGTAGAGTATGGTAGAGTAGAGCAAAGAAAAATAGAGTAGAGTAGAGAAGACCAGAGCAGAGTAAAGCTTAGTAGAACAGAGTAGAGTAAAGCAATGTAGAGGAGGCCAGAGCATAGATAGGTTAGGCTTGGCTCGACGAGGCCAGACATGATAGAGTAAAGTGGAATAGAGAGGAGTAGGGTAGAGCTAGGTTTGGATAGGCTATGCTAGGCTATGTTAGAGTAGAGTATAGTAGTGATAAGTAGAGTAGAGCTAGTTAAGGCTTTGTTAAGCTAAGCTAGGGTAGGCTAAGCTAGGTTATGCAAGATTAGAGGAGAGTGGAATAGAGTAGAGTAGAGTAGAATAGAGCTAGGTTTGGTTGGTCTAAACTAGGTTAAGCTAAGTTAAGGAGGCTAGGCCAGGCTTGAGTAGATAAGAATAGAGTAAAGAAGAGTAGAGCTAGCTTAAGCTAGGCTAAGTTAGGCTATGGTAGTCTAGGCTAGAGTAGAGTAGAGTAGAATAGAGAAGAGCAGAGTAGGTCGAGCAGAATAGAGTAAAGTAAAGTAGAGTAGATCAAAGTAGAAAAGAGTAGAACAGGGAAGAGTAGACCTAACTTAGGCTAGACGAGGTTAGGCTAAGCTTAGAATGGTTAGAGTAGAGTAGACCAAAGCCTAGTAGAGTAGAGTAGAGTAGCATAGATTAGAGTAGAGTAGAGCTAGGTTAGGTTGGGTTAGGCTATGGTAGGTGAAGCTGGGCTAGGTTGGAATAGAGTAAAGTAGAGCTAGGTTAGGTTAGGCTAGAGTACAGAGCAGAGTAAAATAGAGCAAAGCAGAGTAGAGTAGTATGGTGTAGAGTAAAGAAGAGCAGAAAGTGAAGACCATAGTAGAGTAGACAGAGTAGAGCTATGTTATGTTAAGCAAGGCCAGTATGGCTAGCCTAGTCTAGGGTAGAGTAGAGTAGAGTAGAGTAGAGTTAGATTAGGCTAGGCTAGGTTAGGTTAGAGTAGAGTAGAGTAGAGTTGAGTGGAGTAGAGTAGAGTACAAAAAAATAGAGTAGAGTAGAGTAGAGTAAAGAAGAGCAAAGTAAAGTAGAGTTGAGTAAAGAAGAATAGAGTAAAGTAAAGCAGAGTAGAGCTAAGCAAAGTTGAGTAGAGCAAGGTTAAGTTAAGCTAGGCTAGATTCGAGTAGAGTAGAGTGTAGTATAGTAAAATGAGGATAGGTTACTCTAGGATAGGTTAGAATAAAGTAATGTAGAGTTGAGCCAAGCAAAGGAGAGTAGAGCAGATTTAGGTTAGGCTAAGATAGGCTAGGCTAGGTAAGATTAGGCTAAGCATTCTAAGCTTGGCTTAAGTAGAGTAGAGTAGAGCTAAGTTATGCTAGGCTAGGTTAGGTTATAGCAGAGTATAGTGTAGTAGAGTAGAGTAAGGTTAGACTAAGTTAGGCTAGGCTAAGCTAAGTTAGGCTAGGCTAGAGTAGAGTAAAGTAGAATAGAGTGGAGTAGGGTAGAGTGTACCTATGTTAGGATAAGCTAAGCTAAGCTAAGCTAAGCTAGAATAGAGTATAGTAGAGTAAAGTAGAGTAGAGCTAGGTTAGGTTAGGCAAGGTTAAGTTAGGGTAGGGTAGGTAAGGCTATATGAGGCTAAAGTAAAGTTGAGTTGAGTAAAGTAGAGTAGAGTATAATAGAGTAGAGCTTGGTTTGGCTAACTAAGCTAGGTTAGATTAGGCTAGGCTAGGGTATGCCAAGCTAGGCAAGAGTAGAGTAGAGTACAGTAGAATAAAGGAGAGTAAAGTAAAGTAGAGTAGATTAGGGCAAGGTTAGGCTAGGCTATGTTAGGCAAAGCTTGGCTAGGCTAGAGTAGAGTAGAGTAGCACAGAGAGAGTAGAGTAGAAAAGAGTATAGCAGGTCAGAGTAAAGCAGAGTAAAGTAGAGTAGAGAAGAGTAGGGCTAAGTTAGGTTAGGCAAGGCTTGGCTAAGTTATGCTAGAGTAGAGTAGAGCATAGCCTAGTAGAGTAGAGCAAAGTAGAGTAGATTAGAGTAGAGTAGAGCTAGCTTAGGTTAAGCTAGGTTAGGTTATAGTTGGCTAGGCTAGAGTAAAGTGGAGTAGAGTAGAGCTAGGTTAGGAAAGGCTAGGCTATGCGATGCGAGGCAAGGCAAGGCTAGGCTAGGCGATGCAAGGATAAATAACAGTAGAGTAGATATCGATTAGGCTTGGCTAGGCTATAATAAGGAAGAGTAGAGTTGAATTGAGTAGAGTAAAGAAAAGTAGAAAAAATATGGTAGAGTAGAGAAGAGTAGAGTAAAGTACAGCATAGTAGAGATGAACAGAGCAGAGCAGAGTGGAGAAGAGTAAAGCAGAGTTTAGTAGAGTGAGGTGAGGCTAAGCAAGGCTAGGCTAGAGTGGGGTAGAGTAAAGCTAAGTTAGGTTAGGCTAAGCTAAGTAAGGTAAGAGTAGATTGGAGTAGAGTAGAGTTTAGTAGAGTAGAGTAGATTGGAGTAGAGTAGAGTTTAGTAGAGTAGAGTAGATTAGGCTGAGCTAGGCTTAGTTAGGCTAGTCTAAGCTAAGCTGGAGTAGAGTAGTATAGTAGAGTAGAGCTAGGTTTGGCTAAGTAATGTTTTGTTAGGCTAGGCTAGGTTAGAGTAGAGTGTTGTAGATTAGATTAGAGTATAGTAGAGTAATTTAGTGTAAAGTAGTGGAGAGCAGAGTAGAGTAATGTAGAGTAGAGCATAGCATAGCATAGTAGAGCAAAGCAAAGCAAAGTAGAGTAGAGGAAAGTGAAGCAAAGCAGAGTAAAGCAAAGTAGAGTAGAGTAGAGTAGAGTATAGAGAAGTATAGAATAGAGTAGTGTAGAACAGAGAAGAGTAGAGCATAAGAGACAAGAGCTGAGAATGAAAAAGTAAAGTAAAGCAGATCAGAGCAGAGTTTAGTAGAGTTGAGTATAGTAGAGCAGAGCTAGGTTAGGCTTGGCTATGCTAAGCCAAGTTAGGCTAGGAAAGTTTAGAGCAGATTAGAGTTGTGTAGAATAGAGTTGAGTAGAGAAGAGTAGAGTAGAGCTAAGCTAGGCTAGGTTAGAATAGAGTAGAGTAGAGCAAAGTTGAGTAGAGTAGATAAGAGTGAAGTAGGGTAAAGTTGAGTAGGGTAGAATAAAGCAAGTATAGGTTGGGCTAAGTTAAGCTAGGTTCAACTTAGGTAGGCTAGGCTAGCCAAAGCTAGGCTAATGAAGAGTTGAGTATAATAGAGTAGAGTAGATTAGAGTAGACTAGAGTAAAGCGGAGCTAGGTTAGCTTAGGATAGGCTAGGCAAGGCTAGAGTAGAGTAGAGTAGTGTAGAGTAGAGTATAATAGAGGAGAGTAGGGTTGAGTAGAGCAGAGTAGAGTAGTGCAGAAAAAAAGCAATGTTAGGCTAAGCAAAGTTAGGTTATGTTAAGCTAGGCAAGGTTAGATTAGAGTCGAGTAGAGTAGAGAAGAGCAGAGTTTAGTTGAGTTGAGTAGAGAAGAGCAAAGGAAGGCAAGGCTATGCTAGGCTAGGCAAGGCTAGAGTAGAGTAGAGTGGAGTAGAGCTAGGTTAGGCTAAGCGATGCTAGGCTAGGCTAGAGTATAGAACGGAGCAGAGAATTGCAAAGTAGAGTAGAGCATAGAAGAGAAGAGCAGAGCATAACAGAGTAGAGTGGATTAGAGGAGGGCTTGCTTAGGCTAGGCTAAGCTATGCTATGCAAGGCTAGCTAGAGTGGAGTAGAGTAAAGCTTGGCTAGGCTAGGTTAGGGTAGGTTAAAGTAGAGTTGAGTATAGTAGAGCATAGAAGAGTAGAGTAGAGTGAGGTCAGGAAAGGCTATGCTAGGCTAGGGTAGGCTAGGATTGGCTGAGCTAGGCTAGGCTTGAGTGGAGTTGAGTAGAATAGAGTAGAGTAGAGTATAATATAGTAAACCTTTGTTGGGCTAGGGTAGTCTAGGCTAGAGTAACATAGAGTAGAGTAGAGTAGAGTAGAGTACAGTAGTGTAGAGTGTAGTAGAGTATAGTAGTGTATAGTCTAGTAGGGTAGAGTAGAATTGACTAGAGTAGAAGAGAGCATAGTAGAGTAAAGGAGAGAAGAGCAGAGTAGAAGAGTAGAGTTGAGTAGAGTAAAATAGAGTAGAGCAGAGTAGAGTAGCATAGGGAAAAGTAGAGTAGATCATGGTAGAGTAGGGCAAAGCTAGGTTAGGCTAAGTTAGGCAAGGTTTAGAGCACAGTAGAGTAGAGTAGAGTAAAGTGGTGCATAATAGAGTGGAGTACAGTAGAGCTAGGTTAGGTTAGGCAAGGCTTGGCTAAGTAGGCTTGTATAAGTTTGGCTAGGCTAGGTTAAGCTAGAGTAGAGTAGAGTATAGTAGAGTGGACTATCGTAAAGTAGAGCTAGATTATGCTAGGCTAGGTTGGAGTAGAGTAGGTAGAGTAGATTAGAGTAGAGTAGAGTATTGTGGAGTAGAGTAGAGTAGAGTATAGGAGAGGAGAGTAGAGGAGAGGAGAGGAGAAGAGAGGAGAGGAGAGCATAGTAGAGTAGAGTAGAGAGAGTAGAGTAGAGTAGAGCAGAGCATAGATATGGAAAGTAGAGTAGAGTAGAGAAGAGTAGAGTAGAGCAAAGCAGAGTAAAGTAGAGACCAGTAGAGTAATGTAGAGAAAAGTGGAGTAGTACAGAGCAGAGTTAGGTTAGGCTGGGCTACGCTAGGCTTGTGTATAGTAGAGTAGTTGAGTAGAGTGGAGTATAGTAGAGTAGAGTAGAGCTAGATTAGGATAGACTTGGCTAAGCTAGTTAAAATAGAAAAGAGGAGAGTACAGAAGAGCAGATTACAATAGAGTAGAGTGGAGTAGACTAAAGGAAAGTTGTGTCAAGTATAGTACAGTAGAGTAGAGTACATTAGAGCTAATTTAGGATAGGCTAGGCTAGGCCAAGCTTGGTTATAGTAGATTAGAATAGAGAAGGTTAGAGCTGAGTAGAGAATAGTAAAGTAAAGTAGAGCAGAGTAGATCAGAGCAAAACAGAGCAAAGCAGAGCATAATAGAGTTAGGTTAGGCTAGGCTTGGCTACCTAGGTTAGGCTTGGCTACCTAGGTTAGGCTAGGCTAGAGTAGAGTAGAGTAGACTAAAGTATAATAGAGTATAATAGATTAGAGCAAGGTTGGGCTAAGCTAGGCAAGATTAAAGTAGAGTAGAGTAGAATAGAGTGAGGTATAGTATAGCTAGGTTAAGCAAAGATGGGTCTGAATTAGGTAGGGTAGGTTAGGATAGAGCATAGTAGAGTAGAGTAGGGTGGACTTTTGTATAAGAGAGTAGTGGAGAGCAGGGCAAAATAGAGCATATCAAAGCTGAGCAGAGTAGAGCATAAGAGAATAGAGGAGAGCAGAGAAGACCAGAGTAGAGTGTGGAAGAGTAGAGAAACATGTAGAAGAGTAGAATAGAGTAGAGTAGAGCAAAGTAATACTAGATTATGTTACGCAAGGCTAAAGTAAGGTAGAGTAGAGTAGAATAGAGTAGGGTAGAGTAGAGTAAGGTAGAGTGAGGTTAGGATAGGCTAGGCTAGAGTAGAGTAGAGTAGACCTAGGTTAGGCTAGGCAAGGCTAGAGTATATTAGAGCAGAGCAAAGTAGATTTGAGTAGAGTAGAATTAAGTAGAGTAGAGCAGAGTATAGCAGAGCAGAGTAGATCAGAGAAGAGATGAGAAGAGCAAAGAAGAGTAAAGTAGAAATGAGTAGAGTAGGACAGAGCTACTTTATGTTAGGCTAAGCTACGTAGGCTAGGCTAGAGTATAGTAGAGTATGGCTAGGTTTGATTAGGCTTGGTTAGGTTAGGTTATAGTAGAGTTGAGTAGAGTAGAGTAGAGTAGAGCTTGTTTTGGCTAGACAAGGCTAGAGTAGAGTAGAGTTTAGTAGAGTATAGTAGATTAGAGTAGAGTTTAGGAGCATAAAAGAGAGTAGAGCATAGCAGAGAGGAGTAGAGCATTATAGAGTAGAGTAGAGCATAATAGAGCATGGCATAAAAAAGCCAAGCAGAGTGGAGCAAAGTAGTGAAAAGCTAGGTTAAGCTAGGATAAGACAGGTTAGGTAGGCTAGGCTAGAGTAGAGTAGATTAGGGTAAAGCTAGGTTAGGTTAGGATAGGTTAGGCATGGTAAGAGCAGAGTAGAATAGAGTAGAGTTGTGTAGGGTAGAGTAGAGCTAGGTTAGCCTAAGCTAGGTAAGGCTAGGCTTGGCTATGGTAGGCTAGGCTAGAGTAAAGTAAAATAGAGTATAGTAGAGCTCGGTTTAGTTAGGCTAGGCTAAACAAAAGTACAGTAGAATAGGACAGAGTAGAGCAAAGTAGACCAGAGTAGAGCTGAGTAAAGCAGAGGAGAATATGATAGAGTAGAGCAGAGTATAGTAGAGCAAAGCAGAGCATAGAAGAGCAGAGCTTAGTTTATTAGAGTAGAGCTAGGTTAGACTAATCTATATTAGAGTTGAGTAGGGTTGAGTAGAGTAGAGTAGAGTAGAGTGGAGTAGAGTATAGCAGAGTAGGGTATAATATAATATAGTTTAGTAGAGTAGAATAGAGCTAGGTTAGGCTAGCGTAGGTAAGGTTAGGCTAGGATAAGCTATGTTAGGCTAGGCTAGAGTAGAAAAGAACCGAGTAGAGTAGAGTAGAGTAGAGTGGACTAGAGTAAGGTAGAGTAGAGTAGAGTAGAGCAGAACAAAGTAGAGCTGAGAAGAGTAGAGTAGAGCAGAGTAGAACAAAGTAGATTAGGCTAGGCTAGAGTTACATAGAGTTGACTAGAGTAGAGCTAATTTAGGCTAAACTAGGTTGGACTGGACTAGGTTAGAGCACTATAGCAAGGAGTAGAGTTGAGTAAAGTTAGATTAGAGCAGAGTAGAGCTACGTTGTGCTATGTTAGGCGAGGATAAGATAGGGTATGCTAGGCTAGGTTGGAATAGAGTAAGGTTGACAGGGGGAGATTAGAGCAAAGAAGTGCAGAGCAATATAGAGTAGAGTAGAGGAGAGTAGAGTAGAGGGAAAGAGAGTAGAGTAGGAGAAAACTAGAGTAGAGCAGAGCTTAGTTAGGCTAGGCTAAAGTAGAGTAGAGTAGAGTAGTGTAGAGTAAAGTATAATAAAGCTAGGTTAGGCTATCATGAGCTTGGAAAGGGCAAGCTAGACTAGGCTAGAGTAGAGTAGAGTATATTATAGTAGAGTAGAGTAGAGTAGAGCAGAGTAAACTAGAGAAGAGAATAATAGAGCTGAGAGTGTAGAGTAGAGTTAGGTTAGGCTAGATTAGAGTAGAGTAAAGCTATGTTAGGCAAGGCTAGGTTAGAGTAAAGTAGAGTAGAGTAGAGTGGAGTAGAGTAGAGTAGAGTAAGTTATACTTGAGAAGAGGAGATGAGAGGGGAGAGAGGAGAAGAGTAGAGCAAAAGAGAGGAGAGGAGAGCATTTTGGAGCATAATAAAGCAGAGTAGAGTGGAGTAGATCAAAGTAGAGTAGAGAAGAGTAGGGTAGAGTAGAGAAGAGCATAACAAAGTGGAGTAGAGATGAGATAGGTTAGGTTATGCTAGGCTTGGCTTGAGTTGAGTAGATTAGAGTAGAGTAGAGTAGAGTAGAGCAGAGCAAAGCTGGAATAGGTTAAGCAAGGCTAAGCTAGGTTAGGTTAGGCCAGACAATAGTAGAGTAATAGAGTAGAGTATAGTAGAGTAGAGCTACATTAGGTTAGGTTAGGCTTGGCTAGGATAGGCTATATTATAGTAGAGTAGAGTAGAGTTTAGTACTGTAGAGTAGAGCAAAGCAGAGTAGAGTAGAGTAGAGTAGACATGAGTAGAGTAGAGCGAAGTAGAGTAGAGCATAGTAGAGTAGAGTAGAGTAGAGTAGAGCATAGCAGAGTAGAGCAGAGTATAGCATAGCAGAGCTAGGTTAGCCAAGGCTAGGTTAAGCTAAGCTAGGCTAAGCTAAGCTAAGCAAGGCTAAGCTAGACTAGGCTATCCTAAGCTTGACTAGAGTAAGAAAGTAAAGTAGAGTAGAGCTAGGTTAAGGTAGGTAAAGTAAGGCTAGGCTAAGGTAGGGTAGAGTAGAGCAAAGTATAGTAGACTAGAGTAGTGTAGAGAAGAGCAAAAAGGAGTAGAGAAAAGGAGAATAGTGTAGAGAAGAGTAGGGCAAAGTATAGTAAAGTAAAGTATAATAAAGCAGAGTTGAGTAGACTATGATAGAGTTGAGTAGAGTTGAGCCAGCTTTGGCTAGGCTAAGCTAAGAAAGGCTAGGCTAGGCTTGGTTAGGGTAAGCTAAGCAAGGCTAGAGTATTTTAGAGTAGAGTAGAGTAGAGTAGAGTAGAGTAGAGCAAGGTTAGGCTAGGCTAGATTAGAGTAGAGAGAAGCATAGCATAATAGAGTAGAGTAGAGCAGTGCATAGTAGAGTAGAGTAGAGCTAAGATAAGGTATGCTAGATAGGCCTAGGTTTGGCTAAGCTAGGATAGGCAAGCTTAAAGTATAGTAGAGTAGGATAGAGTAGAGTATAATAGAGTAGAGTAGAGTAGAGTAGAGCTAGGTTAGCCTAGACTAAGCTAGGCTAGGCTAGAGTATAGAGTAGAATAGAGTAGAGTAGAGTAGAGTAGAATAGAGTAGATTAGAGTAGGATAGAGTAGAGTAGAGTAGAAAGAGCAGAGTATAACATAGCTAAGTAGAGTAGAGCAGAGCTGGGTTAGGCTAGGTAAGGTTAAGCTAGACTAGAGTAGAGTATAGTAGAATAGAGTAGAGTATAGTAGAGTGGTGTAGAGTAGAGTATAGTAGAGTAGAAATAGGTTAGGCTAGGCTATGCTAGGATAGACTAGAGTAGAGTAGAGTAAAGTAAGGTTAGGCTAGGCTATGGAAGAGACAAGAAGATAGAGTAGAGTTGAGCAAAGTAGAGCAGAGTAGAGTAGATTAGAGTAGAGTAGAGTAGAGTAGAGTAGAGGAAAGGAGAGCAGAGTAGAGCAAAGCAGAGTTGAGTTGAGTGGAGCAGAGAAGAGTAGGGTAGAGTAGAGCAAAGTAAAGCAGGGTAGAGCAGTGCAAAACATTGTAGAGTAAAGGACTGAAGAGCAAAGCGTAGTAGAGCTAGGTTAGTTTGAGCTATGCTAGGCTAGGCTAGGTTACATTAGAGTAAAGTATAGTAGAGTAGAATAGAGTATAGTAGATTAGAGTATAGTAAAGCAAGGTTAGGCTAGGCTAGGTTAGGCTAGGATAGGCTAAGTAGAGTATAGTGGAGTAGAGTAGAGCAGTGCAAAGAAGAGCAGAGTTGAGTAAAAACGAGCAGAGCAGAGTAGTGCAAAGTAGAGCATAGTATAGTCTAGTTAGGATAAGTTAGGCAAGTTTAGGCTAGCTTTAACTAGGCTAGGCTAAGCAAGGTTATAGTAGAGTAAAATAGAGCCAAATAGAGTAGTACAAAGTATAGTAGAGTAGAGCTAGGTTATGCAAGGCTAAGCTTGGCTAGGTAAGGTATGGTAGTCTAGATATACTAGGCTAGAGTAGGGCAAGGCTAGGATAGGCTAGGATAAGAAAAGCTACGGTAGAGTGCCGAGCAGAGTACAGTAGAGAAGAGTAGAATAAAGCACAAAAGGGTAGAGCTAGGTTATTATATGCTAGCCTAGGATAGGCGAGGCTATGATGAGTATAGTAGAGTAGAGTAGAGAAGAGTAGAGTAGAGTAGAGTTGAGTAGATTATAGCTAGGTTAGGCTAGGCTAGACTAAACTAAGCTATGGAAGAGTTGAGTAGAGAAGAGAAGTCCAGAGTAGAGTAGAGTAGAGAAGAGTAGAAAAGAGCAAAGTATAACAGAGTATAGAAGTGTATTGTAGAGTAGAGCGAGGTTAGCCTGCATTAGGCTAAGCTATGCTAGGTTTGTCTAGGTTAGAGTAGGGAAGAGTAGAGTAGAATAGAGTATAATAGAGTACAAAAGAGTAGAACAAAGTAAAGCAGAGCAGAACAAAGAAGTAGAGTAGAGTTGAGCAGAGTACGGTAGAGCATAGCATAGTAGTATAGAGCAATAATGAGTAGAGTAAAGCTAGGTTAGGCTTGCCTAGGCTAAATTAGAATAGAGTAGAGCAGAATAGACCAAAGTAGAGTAAAGTAGAATAGAGTGGAGTATAGTAGGATAGAGTAGAATAGAGTGGGGTGGAGTAGAGTAAAGAAGACTTTAGTAGAGTAAGAGTTGAGTAGGATAGAGTAAAGTAGAGTAAAGTAGAGTAGAGTTAGGTTAGGCTCAATTAGGAGAGGCTACACAAGGCTAGGAAAGGCCAGAGTAGAGTAGAATATAGTAGAGTAGAGTAGAGTACAGCAAGGTGAGGTTAGGTTAGGATGGGCTAGGCTAGGCTAGGCTAAAGTAGAGAAGAGTAGAATTAAGTAAAGCATAGTATAGAAGAGTAGAGAAGAGAAGAATAGAGTAGAGAAGAGCAAAGCTGAGTAGAGCTAAGCAGAGTAGAGCAAAGTAGAGTGGAGCATAATAGAGCAAAGCAGAGTAGAGAAGAGTAAACCAGAGTAGACCAGAGCTAGGTTAGGATAGGCTAAGCTAAAGTAGAGTAGTCTAGCATAAACTAGAGCAAAGCAGAACAAGGTTAGGATAGGCTATGCTAGGCTAAGTTAGCTTAGACTAGCTAGGCTAGGCTAGGCTAGAGTAGAGTATTTTAAAGTAGAGTAGAATAGAGTAGATTAGAGCTCGATTAGGTTTGGCTATGCTAGGCAAGAAAGAGTATTGTAGAGTAGAGTTGAGTAGAATAGAGTAGAGTAGAGCTAGTTAGGCTTGGCCAGGGTAGACTATGCTAGAGTATAATAGAGTAGAGTAGAGTTGAGAAGAGTGGAGTAAAGAAAAGCAAAGTAGAGTAGAGTAGAGTAAAGCTAAGTTAGGCTGGGCAATGCTAGGTTACATTAAGCTAGAGTAGAGTAGAATGGAATAACATAAAGTAGAGTGTAGTAGAGTAGAGTAGAATAGGGTAGAGCCAGGTTAGGTTAGGCAAGGTGAGGCTAGGCTAGGCTAAGCTAGGTTAAGCTTGGCTAGAGTAGAGTATAGTAGAGTAGAGTGGAGTAAATAAGAGTTGAGCTAGGTTTCGTTAGGCTAAGCTAGGCTAAAGTAGAGTAGAATAGAGTAGTGTAGAGTAGAGCAGATTAGGACAGAGTAGAGTAGGGTAGAATAGGGTATAGTAGAGCAAAACAGATTATAATGGAGTAGAGTAGAGAAGAGAAGAGAAGAGTATAGTATAGCAGAGAAGAGTAGTGCAGAGTAATGTTAGGTTAGGCTATGCTACGCTAGGCTATGCTAGGCTTGGCTAGAGTATGCTAGGCAAGGCTAGGTTAGACTAGCTAGGCTAGGCTAGGCTAGAGTAGAGTGGAGTATAGTAGAGCAGAGTAGAGTAGAGTGGAGTAGGGTAGAGTATAGAAGAGTAGAGTTAGGTTAAGCTAGGTAAGGTTAGGCTAAGTTAGAGTAGAGTAGAGTATATTACAGTAGAGTAGATTTGAGTAGAGTTGAGTTAGGGTAGGCTAGTATTAGCTTGGCTTGGCAAAAATAAGGTAGGCTTGGCTAAGCTAAAGTATAGTAAAGTAGAATTAAGCAGAGTAGAGTAGAGTAGATTAGAGTAGAGTAGGGTAAAGTATAATAGAGTAGAGTAGAGTAGGGTAAAGTATTATAGAGTAGAGTAGAGTAGAGCAGAGCAAGGTTAGGCTAGGCTAGACTAGAATAGAGTTGAGTAGAGTGAATTAGAGTAGAGCAAAGCTGGACTTGGCTGGGATAAGTTAGTCTCAGTTAGAGTAGAGTAGAGTAAAGTAGAGTATAGTATAGTAGAGTATAGTAAAGTAGAGTAGAGTAGAGCTAGCTTAGCTTAGGCTACATTACGATATGCTAGATGAGGCTAGGGTAGGCTAGAGTAGATAGAGTAGAGTGGAGTAGAGTAGAACAAAGTAAAGCAGATTAAAGAATAGCATAATAGAGTAGTGAATAATAGACCATAGTAAAGTAGAGCAAGGTTAGGTTAAGCTAGGCTAGGTTAGAGTAGAGTGGAGTTGAATAGAGTAGGGTAAGTAGAGTAGAGCATAGTATAGTAGAGTAAAGCAAGGTTAGGCTAGATTACATTAGGCTAGGCTAGAGTAGAGTAGAGTAGAGCAGAGTGGAGTATAGCAAATTAAAGCAAAGCAGAGTAGAGCAAAGAATTGTAGAGCATAGCAGAGCAAAAAAGAGCACAGTGGAGTATGGCAGAGTATTGAAGAGTAGAGTAGAGCTTGGTTAGCCTTAGTTAGGAAAAGCTATGCTAAGCTAGGAAGGGTAGTCTACATTAGAGTAGAGTACAGTAGGATGGAGTAGAGAAGAGTGCAATAAAGTAGAGTAGAGTGGATCTAAGTAGAGTAAAGTAGAGTAAAGAATAACAAAATTGAGTAGAGTATAACAGAGTAGAGTAAAGCAAAGCAGAGGATAGTAAAGCAAAAAAAAGTAGTGCAAAGCAGAGTAGAGCAACGTTAAGCTAAGATAGTAGAGTAGACAAGAATAGAGCAGAGTAGGGTTGAGTAGATTAGAGTACAATAGAGTAGAGAAGAGTAGGTTATAGTAGTATAGAGTAGAGTAAAATAGAGTGGAGTAGTGTAAAGTAGTGTATAGTGGAGTAGAATAAAGTAGAGTTAGGTTAGGCTAGGCTAGGCAAAGCAATGCTCGACTAGGCTAGAGTAGTGTAGAGTAGAGCTAAGTTATGCTAGGCTAGGCATAGCTTAGTTAGAGTGGAGTAGAGTGGAGTAGAGTAGATTAGAGTAGTTTAAGGCAATGTTAACTAGGCTAGGGTAGGCAAGGCTAAGCTCAAGTAGAGTAAGTGGAGCAGAGCATAGTAGAGTAGAGTAGAGCTAGGCTAAGTTATGCTAGGCTATACATGACAAGAGTAGATTAAAGTATAATAGAGTAATCTAAAGAAGAGTAGAGTAGGGTAGAGTATAATAAAGAAGAGTAGAGTAGAGTAGAAAAGAACATAGTAGAGGAAAATTGAGCATAACAGAGCAGAGTAGAGTAGAGCAGAGTAGAGTAGAGTAGAGTAGAGTAGAGCTAGGTTAGGCTAGGCTAGGTTAGAGCAGAGTATAATACAACATAGTAGAGTAAAGTAGAGTAGAATAGAGTAGAGCATAGTAGAGCAAAGTAGAACAGAGCACAACAAAGTAGAGCAGAATAGAGTATAGTAAATAAAATAGAGCAGAGTTGAGCAAACAAAGTAAGATAGAGTTAAGTTAGGCTAGGCTAGAGTAGATTATAAATAGGTTAGACTAGGCTAGTTAGGGTAGAGTAAAGTATAGTAGAGTAGAGTAGGGTAGAGCAAAGTAGAGTGTAGTATGGTAGAGTAGAGTAGTGTAGAGTAGAGAAGAGTAGAGTAGAGTATAGTAAAATATAGTAGAGTATAGTAGAGTAGAGTATAATAGAATAAAGTAGAGCTTGGTTAGGCTATGCTGTGCTATAGTTGTGTAGAGCAGAGTCGAAGGAAGCAGAGCAGAGCATATCAACGTCGAGAAGAGCAGAGTAGATTAGAGCAAAGCAGAGTAGAGAAGAGTGGAGTAGAGTAGTGCAGAGTAGAACTGAGCAGAGTAGAGTAGAGTATAGAAAAGCAAGTAGAGCTAGGTTAGGTTGAGCAAGGCTAGGCTAGGCTAGGTTAGAGTAGAGTAAAGTAGAGTAGAGTATAGTAGAGTAGAGAAGCATAGAGTAGAGTGGGATATAGTAGAGTAGAGTAGAGCATTATGTGGTAGAGTAAAGGAGAGTAGAGTAGAGTATAGCTAGGTTAGGCTAGGCAAGGCTAGCCTAGGTTAAGCTTGGTTATAGTAGAGTAGAGAAGAGTAGAGTAGAATAGAATAGAGTATAATAGAGTATAGTAGAGCTAGGTTAGGATAGCAAGGCTAGGCTAGGTTAAGATAGGCTAGGCTTCACTAAGGTAGCTTAGGCTAGGCTAGAGTGGAGTAGAGTAGAGTAGAGTAGAGAGTAGTAGAGTAGAATAGAGTGGAGTATAGTGGAGTAGAGTCAAGCCTGGTTAGGCAAGGCTAGAGTAGAGTAGAGTAAAGTGGAGCAGAGTAGATTAGAGTAGAGTAGAGTAGTGTAGCATGGAGTAGAGTACAGTAGAGTAGAATAGAGTAGAGTAGAGGAGAGCAGAGGAGAGCAAAGTAAAGAAGAGTAGAGTAGAGAAGAGATGAGCATAAGAGTAGTATACAATAGAGTAGAGTAGAATAAAATAGAGCAAAGTAAAGTAGCATGGAGCAAAGTATTGCAAAGTAAAAAAGAGTAGAGTGGAGTAGAGCTGAGCTAGGTTAGGCTAGGCTAGGCTTAAGTAGAGTAGAGTAGAGTAGAGTGTAATAAAGCTAGATAAAGCTAGGCTTGGAAAGGCTAGGCTTGAGTAGAGTAAAGTAAAATAGAGTACTATAGAGTAGAGTAGTTTAGGATAAATTTGAGTAAAGTAGAGTAGAATAGAGTAGAGTAGAGTATAGGAGAGAAGAGGAGAGGAGGGGAGAGGAAAGAAGAGGAGAGAAGGGGAGAGAAGGGGAGAGAAGAGGAGAGAAGATTAGAGTAAAGCAGAGCAAAGTAGAGCAAAACTGAGTAGAGCAAAGCAAAATAGTGTAGACAAAAGCAAAGTAGAGTAGTGTCTAGTAGAGCATAATAGAGTAGAGCAAAGCAAAGTAGAGGATAGTAGAGTAGACTAGAGAAAAGCAAAGTAGAGTAGAGAAAAGCAAAGCTAGTTTAGGCTAGGTTAGGCTAGAGTAGAGTAGAGTAGAGTAGAGTAGAGCAGAGTATAGAATAGAATGGAGTAGAGTGGAGTAGAGTAGAGTATAGTAGAGCTAGGATAGGTTATATTTTGGTAGGCTAGGTTAGAGTAGAGTAGAGTAAAGTGGAGTAGAGCTAGGTTATTCTGGGCAAAGCTAGACTAAGCTAGGCTAGGCTAGGCTAAGCTTAGGTACTCTAATTTAGCTAGAGTAGAGTAGAGCTAGAGTAGGTTAGAATCGAGTAGAGCATACTAAAGTAGAGGAGATTCAAGTCAAGCAGAGAAAAGTAGAGTAGAGAAGAGTAAAGTGGAGCAGAGTAGAAGAGTATAGAGTAGAGTAAAGTAGAGTAGAGCTATGTTAGGTTAAGCTAGGCTAGAGAAGCATAGATTAGAGTAGATTAGAGTAGAGCTAGGTTAGATGAGGCTATGTTATGTTAGATTAAAGTAGAGTAAAGTAGTATAAACTGGTTCAAGTAGAATAGAGTAAAGTAAAGTGAAGTAGGGTAGAGCTAGGTTAGGCTAGTATAGGATACGCTAATCTTAGTGAGGCTAAGCTAGAGTAGAGTATTGTAGTGTAGAGTAGAGGAGAGTAGAATAGAGTAGAGCAGAGCAGAGCAAAGTGGAGCAGAGTAGAGTACATAAGGGGAGAGGAGAAGAGAGGAGATGAGAGTATAGTGAAGAAGAACAGAGCTGAGTAGACCAGAGCAAAGTAGAGAAAAGCATAGTTGAGCAGAGTAGAGCAGAGAAAAGTAGAGTAGAGTAGAGCAAGGTTAGGCTAGTTAAGGCTTGGTTAGGTTATAGTATATTAGAGTTGAGTATAATAGAGTAGAGTAAAGTAGGTTAGAGCTAGTGTTAGGTTAGCCTAGGTTAGAGTAGAGTAGAGTAGAGTAGAGCAAGGTTAGGTTAGGCTAGAGTATGCTAAGTTAGGCTAGAGTAGATAAGGGTATAGTTGAGTAGAGTAGAGCAAGGTTAGGCTAGGTTATTCTAGAGTATAGTAGAGCAGAGTTTTGTAGAGTAGTGTAGAGCAGAGCAAAACAAAGTAAAATAGAGCATAGTAGAGGATAATAGAATAGAGTAGAGTAGACCAGAGTAGAGCAGAGCAGAGTTGGACTAGGTTAGGCTAAGCTAGGCATGGCTATGCTAGGCTAAGTTAGGTTAGGTTTTGCTAGGCATGGTTGAGTATAGTATAGTAGAGTAGAGTAGAGCTAAATTAGGCTAGGCTTTGCTAAGCTAAGCTAGGCTATGGTTGGTAGGCTAGAGAAGAGTAGAGAGGAGAAGAATAGAGTAAAGTAGAGCTTGGTCAGGCTAGGTTAAGCTCGACTATACTAGAGTACAGAGTAGAGAAGAGTAGAGCAGAGTAGAGCAGAGAAGGGTTGAGTTGAGCATAGCATAATAGCAACGAGCAGAGTAGAGTAAAGCTAGGTTTGGCAAGGTTAGGATAGGCTAAGCATGGCTAGGCTAGGCTATGGTAGAGTAGAGTAGAGTAAAGTAAAGCATGTTTAGCTAGGTTAGGCTATGTTTGGGTAGAGTAGAGTCGAGTGGAGTAGAGCAGAGTAGTGTCGAGTAGTGTAGAGTATAGCAAAGTAGAGCAATGTTGGGCTAGGCTATGCTACGATGGCCAGGATAGGGTAAGCTAGGCTAAGGTAGGCCAGACTAAAGTAGAGTAGAGTAGATTAGAGTAAAGCTAGGTTAGGCTTGGCAAGCTAGGCTAAGCTATGGTAGAGTAGAGTAGAGTAGAATAGAGCAGAGATGAGTAAAGAAGGGTTGAAGTGAGAAGAAGGGAGGAGAGTAGAGTTGAGCAGACTAGAACAGAGTAAAGTAGAGCAAAAAAGCAAACTGAGTAATGGAGAATAGAGTAGTGTAGAGAAGAGCAGAGTAGAATAGAGTAGAAAAGAGTAGAGTTAGGTTAGGCTTGGGTATGCTAGGCAAGGCTAGGGTAGAGCAGAGTAGAGCTAGGTTTGGTTAGGTTAGACTAAGATACATAAGGTTAGGCTAGATTAGAGTAGACAAGAGTAAAGCTAGGTTTGGCTTGGCTTAGGTAGAGTATAGTAGAGTAGAGTAAAATATAGTAGAGTAGAGTAAAAAAGAGTAGAATAGAACAAAGTAGAGTAGAGCAGAGCAAAGTAGAGCTGAGAAGAGATGAGTAGAGTTGAGCAAAGTAGAGTAGAACAGAGTAAAGCAGAGCATAGTAGAGCTAGGATAGGCTAGGCTAGGTAAGAGTAAAATAGAGTAGACTATGTTAGGTTAGGCTAGGCTAGGTTTTGTTAGAGTAGAGTAGAGTAGAGCAGACTAGAGTAGAGCTAGTTTAAGATAGGATAGGCTAGACAAGGCTAGGTAAGGATAGAGTATAGTAGAGTAGATTAGAGTAGAGCTTGGTTTGAATAAGCTAGGCTAGGCTAGGGTAGGAAAGGTAAGCTAGGCTTGAGTAGAGTAGAGTAGAGTAGAATAGAGCTCGATTAGGCTAAGCTAGGTTAGAATTTAATAGAATAGATTAGAGTAGAGTAGAGTAGAATAGAGCTAAGTTAGGCTAGGCATGGCGAGGTTAGGTTAGGCAAAGTTAGAGTAGAGTAGAGTATAGTAGAGTAGAGAAGATTATAGTAGAGTAGAGGAGAGTAGAGTATAATAGAGTAGAGTAGACTAAAGTGGAGTAGAGCATAGCAGAGTAGAGTAGAGTAGAGTAGAGGAGAGCATAGAAGAGTTAAATGGAGTGGAGCAAAGCCAGAGTATAGTAGAGTAGAGAAGAGCAGAGAAGAGTTGAGTTAGGTTAGGCTAGGCTAGATGAGCCTAGGTTAAAGTAGAGTAGAGTGGAGTAGACTAGAGTATATTATAGTAGACCTAAGTTAGGCTAGGCTAGGCTAGGTTAAGATTGGGTAGGTTAGGCTAGGCTAGAGTAGAGTAGAGTAGAGTGGAGTAGAGCTAGGTTAGACAAGGCTAGGCAAGACTACAATAGAGCATAGTGGTGTATAATAGAGCAGAGTAAAGTAGAATAGAGTAGAGTAGAGAAGAGCATAACAAACTTGTGTAGAGAAGAGAAGAGTAGAGTTAGTTTAAGCTAGGTTATTCTAAGTTCAGCTAAGTTAGAGTAGAGTAGAGTAGAGTAGATTTAGGTCAGCCTAGGCTAAACTCAACCAGAGTAGACTAGAGTAAAGAAAAGTAGAGTGGATTAAAATCAAGATGAGTAGAGAAAAGAAGAGTGGAGCAGAGCAGAGCTAGGTCAGCTGAGGCAAGGCTAGGCTAGTCTAGTCTAGAGTAAAGTAAAGTAGAGTAGAGAATAGTAAGGTAGAGCTAAACTATGTTAGGTTAGGCTAGGCTAGACTAGGCTAGAGTAATAGAGTAGAGTAGAGTAAAGTAGTGCTAGGTAAGGCTAGGCTAAGTTAGGCTAGGCTAAGCTAGGTGGAGCAGAGTAGAGTGGAGCTGAGCAGAGCAAAATAGACTAGAATAGAGCAGAGCAAAGTAGAGTAGAACAGAGTAATGTAGAGTAGAGTTGTGTGGAGGAAAGTAGAGTAGAGTAGAGCAGAATAGAATAGAGAAGAGGAAAAGAGAGTAGAGTATAGAAGAGAAAAGTAGAGTAGTGTAGAGTAGACTAGAGTGGAGTAGAGTAGAGCAGAGCTTGGTTAGGCTAGGTTAGAGTAGAATAGAGCTAGGTAAGGCAAGGCAAGCCTGGGCTCGAGTAGGCTAGGCTAGGCTTGGCAAGGCTAAATTTGGCAAGAGTAGAGTAGAGTAGAGGGGAGTAGAGTAGAGTATAGTAGCAAGAGTATGTAGAGTTGAGCAGAGTAGAGAAGAGCAGAGCAAAGTAGATCAGAGTGAGGTTAGGCTAGGCAAGGCTGAGCACGACTAAGAGTAGAGTATAGTAGAGTAGAGATAAGTTAGGCTTAGTTAGGCTAGGCTAGGATAGAGTATAGCATAGTAGAGTGGAGTAGAGTAGAGTATAATAGAGTTGAGTAGACTAGAATAGAGTAGAGTAAGGTTGAGTAAAGTAGAGTAGAATGGAGTACAATCTAATAGAGTGTAGTAGAGGAGAAAAGTGTGGAGTAGAGAGTAGAGGAGAAGGGAGGAGAGTAGATTAGAGTAGAGGAGAGTAGGGCAAAGCAAAGTTGGGCAAAATAGAGTAAAGTAGATTAGAGTACATCTGAGTAGAGCAAAGCAAACCAAAACGAGGTTAGGTATTGCTAGGTTACGCTTGGCTCTAGTAGAGGGGAGTAGAGTAGAGTAGGGTTGAGCAATGTTAGGTTAGGCTAAGCAAGGCTAGGGTCGAGTAGAGTAGTAGAGTTGGTAGAGTTGAGTAGAGTAGAGTTAGGTTAGTTAAGTTAGGATAGGCATGGCTAAGCTAAGCTAGAGTATAGTAGAGTAGAGTAAAGTAGAGTAGAATATAACATAGTAGAGTAGAGAAGAGTTGGGTAGAGAAGAGCAAAGTAGAGCATAGCAAAGTGTAGTAGAGCAAAGCAAAGCTTGGTTAAGCTAGGCTAGGTTAGAGTCGAGTAGTGTAGAGTATAGTTGAGTAAAGTAGAGTTGAGAGAGCAAAGTAGAGTTAGGTTAGGCTAGGAAAGGTTAGGCAAGGCTAGAGTAGAGTAAACTAAAGTAAAGTAGAGTAGAGTATGGTATGGTAAAGTAGAGTGGAGTAAAGTAGAGTAAAGCAGAGTAGAGCAGAGCAGACTATAATAAAGTAGAGTAGAGACAAGCAGTATAGTGCAGAGCATAGTGGAGCAAACCCAAGGAGAGGAGCAAAGAAGAGGAAAGTATAGTTGAGTAGAGTTCACCAGAGCTAGGTTAAGCTGGCTTGGCTAGGCAAGGCTAGAGTAGAGTAGAATAGGGTAGAGCAAAGTAGATTAGAGTAGAGTAGAGTAAAGCTAGGTTAGACTATGCTACGTGAGGTGAAGTTAAAAGTAGAGTGTAGTAGAGTAGAGTAGAGTAAAATAGAGTAGAATAGAGTAGAGTAGGGTAGAGTAAAGTAAAGTATAGTAAAGTGGAGTTGAGTATAATAAAGCAGAGTAGAGTAGAGTAGAGCTAGGTTTGGCTTGGCTAAGCTAGGCTAGCCTTAGCAAATGTAGAGTAGGATAGAGTATAGTAAAGTAAAGCTAGGTTAGGCTAAGCTGGGCTAAGTTAGTCTAAAGTAGGGTTGAATAGGATAGAGCATTGGAGAGTAGAGCTAAGCATAGCAAAGGAGAGAAGAGTAGAGCATAGTAGAGAATAGTAGAGTAGAGCAGATTAGAGTAGAGTAGAGTAGCATAAAGTAGAGTAAGGTTAGGCTATGCTAAGCTAGGCTATGGTTGGCAAGGTTAGGCTAGGCTAGAGAAGAGTAGTGTAGAGTAGAGTAAAGTAGAGCTAGGTTAGGCTAGGATAGAGTATAGAGTAGAGGAGTAGAGTAGAGTAGAGGTTAGTAGTGTAGAGTACAATAGAGCAGAGTAGGGCAAAGCATTACAGAGTAGAGCAGATTACAGTAGAGCTCGATTATTCTTGGCTAGGCTACGTTAGAGTAGAGTATAGTAGAGTAAAATAAAGTAGAGCTTGGTAAAGCTAGACAAGGCTATGTTAGAGTAAGAAAGAGTTAATTAGAGTAGAGTAGGGTGGAGTAGAGTAGAGCAAGGCAGAGCAGAGTAGAGTAGAGGCGAGTAGAGTAGAATATGGTAGAGTATAGTATAACGTAGCTGAGTATGGTAGAGCAGAGTAGAGCAAAGTATGGTTAAGTTTGGCTAGGCTAGGTTTGGTTAGGCCAGGTTAGGCAAGGTAAGGCTAAGCTATTTTAGAGTAGAGTAGAGAAGATTCAAGTAGAATAGAGCAGAGTAGACTAGATTAAAGTTGAGTAGAGCTAGGTTAGACTAGGCTAGGCTTGGCTTGGCTAGGTTAGGCTAGACAATGGTAGGCCAAGCTGTGTTAGGCAAGAGTTGAGTGGAGTAGAGTAGAGTAGAGCTAGGTTAGGATAGGCTAAGCTAGCCTAAGCTAGAGTATAGAGTAGAGTAGAGTAGAATAGTGTAAAGTAGACCATAATAGAGTGGACCAGAGATTAAAAAATAAAGCAGAGTAGAGCATAAGAAAGAATAACAAAGCAGAGCAGAACTAGTTTGAGCAAAGCTAGGCTAGAGTATAGTAGAGTAGAACTTGGTTAGGTTAGGCAAGGCTAGGTTTGAGTAGAGTAAAGTAGAGTATATTATGATAGAGTAGAGTAGAGTATAATTTAGTAGAGCTAGGTTAGGCTAGGCTAGGCTAGCATGGGCTCAGCTAGGCTAAGATTGGCTAGAGTAGAGTAGAGTAGAGTAGAGCAAGGTTTGGTTTAGCTAGGCTAGGCTACAATAGAGTAGAGTAGAGTAGAGTAAAATAGAGTATAGTAGGATAAAGCAAAGAAGAGTAAAGTAGAGTAGAGGAGAGGAGTGTAGAGTAGAGCAGAGTAGAGCAGAGTAAAGCATGGTAGAGTAGAGTAGAATAAGATGAGTAGAGCAAAGAAATGTATAGTTGAGTAGAGTAGAATAGAGCAGGTTAGAGTAGAGCAGAGCAGAGAAGAGCTAGGTTAGGTTATTTTAGGCTAATCTAGGCAAGGCTAGGCTAGAGTAGAGTAGAGTAGAGTATAGTATAATAGAGTAGAGTAAAGTAGAGTAGAGTAGGTTAGACTAGCTTAAAGGCTAGGCTAAGTTAGGCTAGAGTAGAGTAGGGAAGATTATAGTAGAGTAGAGTAGACAAGAGTAAAGTAGAGTGGAGTTAGGCTAGGTTTGGCTAACCTAAGCACGGCTAGAGTAGAGTAGAGTATAGAAAGGCTAGGTTAGGTTAGGATAATTTATAGTAGAGCAAAGTACAGTAGAGTTTAACAGGGTAGAGAAGTGTAGAGTAAAGCAGAATTGAGCAAAATAGAGCAGGGTAGAGTAGAGCAGAGCTAGGTTAGGCTAGGCTAGGGTAGTGTAGATTAAAGCTAGGTTAGGCTTTGTGAGGCTAAGCTTGGTTAGAGTAGAGTACAATATAGTAGAGCTTGGTTAGGTTAGGTTAAAGTAAAGTAGAGTAGAGTAGAGCAGAGCTTTGTTAGGCTAGGCTAGGTTAAGTTAGAGTAGAGTATAATAGAGAAGAGTAGAGCAAGGTTAGGCCTAGCTAGAATAGAGTATAGTAAAGTAGAGCAAAGTAGAGTATAGTAGAGCAAAAAAGAGTAGAATAAAGCAGAGCAGAGCAAAGCAGAGTAGAGTAGAGCAGAGTAGAGTAGAAGAGTAGAATAGAGAAATGTAGAGTAGAGTAGAGCAGAGAAGAGTAGTGTAGAGTAGACAAGAGTTGAGCAAAGAAGAGTAGATCAGAGATTAGTAGAGCAAAGTAGAGCTAGGTTAGGTTGAGATAGGTTAGGCTAGGTTAGGTTAGAATAGGGTGAAGTAGAATAGAGTAGAGTAGAATATAGTAGAGTAGAGTATAGTAGAGTAGAGTAGACTAGATTAGACTAGACTAGAGCTTTGTTAGGCTAGGATAGAGGAGAGTAGAGAAGATTAGAGTAGAATAGAGTAAAGTAGAGTAGAGTATAGTGGAGTATAGTAGAGTATAGTAGAGTTGAGCTAGGTTTAGTTAGGCTTGGCTAGAGTATAAGAGAATAGAGTAGAGTTGAGTATAGTTAAGAGGAGCAAAGTAGAGTAGTAGAGTAGTATAGAGTATAGTAGAGCTAAGTTAGGTTAGGTTATGTTAAGCTAGAGCAAAGTAGAGTAGAGTGAAGTTTGACTAGGCTATGCTAGGCTAAGTTATAGTAGAGTAGAATAGAGTAGAGTAGAGTAGAGTAAAGTAGAGTATCATAGAGTAAAGCTAGGTCAGCCTAGGCTAAGATAATGTAGGTTAAGCTAAGCTGGGTTAGGAAAGAGTAGAGTAAAGTATAATTATGTTAGGCTAGGCTATGCTAAACTAGCTAGCATAGAGAAGAGTAGAGTAGAGTAAAGAAGAGAAGAGAATAATAGAACAGAGCTGAACTGAGTTAAGTAGAGTAGAGCAGAGTAAAGGAAAATAGAGGGGATCAGAGAAGAGCTAAGCAGAGTAGACGAAAGCAATGTTATGCTAGGCCAGGCTAGGCTAGGCTAGAGTAGAGTACAGTTGAGAAGAGTAGGGTAGAGTTAAGTTTGGTTAGGCTAAGAAAAGCTAAGTTTGAGTAGAGTAGAGTAAAGCAGAATAGAGGAGAGTAGAGTAGAGCTAGGTTAAGTTAGGCTAAGGTAGGCTAGGTAAGGCTAGGCAAGGCTAAAGTAAAATATAGTAGATTAAAGTAGATAAGAATAGATTAGAGTAGAGTTGAGTAAAATAAAGCTAGGTTAGGCATGGAAAGGCTAGGCTAGGTTAGAGTAGAGTATAGTAGACTAGTGTAGAGTAGAGTAAAAGAGAGTAGAGTAGAGCTAGATTAGTATAGGCTAGGGTAAGCTAGCTAGGATAAAGAAAAGTAGAGTAGAGTAGACTATAGTAGAGAAGAGAAGAGTAGAGTAGAGTAGAGTAAAGTAGAGCTAGTTTTGGCAGACAAGGCTATGCTAGGCTAGAGTAAAGTAGAATAGAGTAGTGAGAGTAGAGTATAGTAGAGAAGAGCAAAGTAGAGTATACCAGAGTAGAGTAGAGTAGAGCAGAGTAGAATAGAGTAGAGAAGAGTGGAGTAGAGAATAGAAGTGCAAAGTAGAGTAGAGCAGAACTAGGTTATGTTAGACTAGGCTAAGCTAGAGATGAGTAGAGTACAGTTAGGCCTTGCTAGGCTAAGCTAGTTAGAGTAGAGGAGAGAAGAGTTAAGTTGAGTAGGCTAGAGAAGAGTAGAGTAGAGAAGAGTAAAGTAGAGTAGAGCATATTAGAGTAGAGTTGAGCTGGATTAGGCTATGCTAGGCTTGGCTATGCAAGGTTAAATTATAATAGAGCTAGGTTAGGTTAGGCTAGGCTAGGCTAAGTTAGAGTAGAGTAGAGTAGTGTAGATTAGAGTAGAGTTAGGTTTGGTTAGGCTAGGCAAGGCTAAGTTAGGCTAGGATAGGCTAAGCTAAGTTAGAGTAAATTAGAATAAAGCTGAGTAGAGTAGAGTAAAGTAGAGTAGAGTATAACTAGATTAAGATTGGCTAGGCTAGACTAGGCTATAGTATGCTAGGCTAGACTAGGCTATGTTAAGCTAGGCTATGATAGGCTAAGTCAGACAAGGCTAGCTAGTTTAGGCTGGGCTAGGCTAGCCTAGGCCATGCTAAGCTAGAGTTGAGTGGAGTGAGTATAATGATGTAGAGTTTTGTAGAGTAGAGAATAGAAATGCTAGGTAAGGCTATGCTTGCTTAGGCTAGGCTAGGCCAAGATATGCTAGAGTAGAGTTAAGTTGAGTAGTATAAAACAAAGTTAAGCTTACCTAGGCTAGAGTAGAATAAAATAGAGTAGAGTAGAGTAGGGTAGAGCAGAGTATAGTATGGCTGGGATAAGTTTGGTTATGTTATACAATGGTAGGTTAAGCAATGCTAAGTTAGCTTAGGGTAGAGTATAGTTAAGCAATGTAACATAGAGCTAAGATAAGCTTAGCAAGGCTACAATTAAATAAAATAGAGTAGAGTAGAGTAGAGTAGACTAGTGTAAGGTTAGGCTAGCAAAAGTGAGGTTAGGTTAAGCAAGGCTAGGCTAGGTTAAGGTAGAGTAAAGAAGAGTTGGATAGAAAAGAAATAATATGGCTATGCTTAGCTAGGCTAGGTTAGGCTAGGATAGGCAAGGTAAACCTAGGGTGGAGTAGAGTAGTAAAGGATCATAGAGTTAAGTTAGGCTTAGATAGGCTAGAGTAGAGTAAAATGGAGTAGAGTATAGTAGAGTAGAGCAGAGCATAGTAGAGTAGAGCAGAGAAGAGTAGAGCAAAGTAGAGCAAAAATAGAGCAGATCAGTACAGAGCACAGTAGAGTAGCACAGAGCAGAGTAGAGTAGAGCAGAGTAGGGCAGAGCAAATCAGAGCTGAGCAGAGTAGAGTAGAGCAAACTTTAGTAGAGCTTAGGTTAGGTTAGGCTTGGTTAGAATAGGTTAGGCTAGGCAAGAGTAAAATATAGTAGACTAGGGTAGAGTAGATATAATAAGGATTGGCTAGGCTAGGTTAGGTTGGTCAAGGCTAGTTAGGTTTGGCTACACTAGGTTAGGCTAAGTTAGGATAGGCTATAGTAGAATAGAGTAGAGTATAGTAGAGTAGAGCCAAGGAGAGGTTAAGCTAGGCTTGAGTAGAGTAGAGTGGAGCTGGCTAAAGTAGAGTATAGTATGATTAAGTTAGGATAGACTAAGTTTTGCTAGAGTAGAGTAAAGTAACATAGAACTAGGTTAGGCTTAAGCTATAAAATAGTAAAATATAGTATGGTAGAGTAGAGTAAAGTAGAGTAGAGTAGAGCAGAGTAAGGTTAGGCAAGGCTACGAGAGGTTTGGTTAGGATAGGTTAGGCTAGGCTGAGCTAGACTAGGCTAGATCAGCTATTGTAGGTTGGTCAAGGTTAGGCAATGCTAGGCGAGGCTAAATAAAGCTACAATAGAGTAGAGTAGAGTAGAGTAAAGTAGAGTAGAGTATAGTAGGATAGAGTAGACTATAGTATACTAAGGTTAGGAAAGACTAGGCAAGGTTAGGTTAAGATAGGCTATGTTAGGCTTGAGTAGAGTAGGATAGAGAAGCATAGTATAAAGCTAGGTTAGGCTTAGATAGGTAAAAAAAATATAAAATATACTAGAGCAGAGTAGATTAGTAGAAGGCTAGGATAGGCTAGGCAAGATTAGGTTAGGCTAGGCTATGCCAGGCTAGGTTAGAGTAGGGTAGGGTAGAGTAGAGTAGAGTAGAGTATAGTAGAGCAGAGCAGAGTAGAGTAGAGTATAGTAGAGTAAAGAAGAGTACAGTAGAGTATAGTAGAGTAGAGTAGAGTTGAGTAAAGTAGGATAGAGCTATATTAGGCTTAGTTATGCTAGAGTAAATTAAAATAGAGTATAGTAAAGTAGAATAAAGTAGAGTAAGGCTAGGCTAGGCTAGAATAATGTGGACTAGAGTAGGGTAGAGTAGAGTATAGTAAGCCTAGGCTAACCTAGGCTAGGTTAGGCTAGGCTTAGCTAGGCTAGGTTAGGCTAGAGTAGAATAAGATAGAGCTAAGTTAGGTTTAGCTAAGCTAGATTAGAATAAGCTAGGTTATGTAAGGTTAGGTTTGGATAAGTTAAGCTAGGCAAAGTTAGGCTAAGCTAAGATAGGCTTGATTAGACTAGACTAGGCTAGGCTATGCTGGGCTAGGTTGAACTAGGGTAGGCTAAGCTAGAGTCGAGTAGAGTAGAGTAAAGTAGAGTTGAGTAGAGTAGAGCATAGAAAAGTTGGGTAAGGCTAGGCTTAGCTAGGCTAGGATAGGTTGGAGTAGAGTAAAGTTGAATAGTAAAGCTAAGTTATGCTTAGCTAGCCTAGAGTAGAATAAAATAGAGTACAGTAGACTAAAGCCAGGCTAGGCTAGGCTTAAGTAGAGTAGAGTCGTATAGGGTAGAGTAGAGTATAGTATGGTTCAGCTAAGTATGGTTATGTTAGACTAAGGTAGGTTAGGCAAGGCTAAGTTAGGTTAAAGTTGAGTAGACTATAGTTGAGTACCATAGAGCTAAGATTGGCTTAGCTAGGCTAGGGTTGAATAAAATAGGGTAAAGTAGAGTAGAGTGAAGATTAGGCTGGCTAAGTAAGGTTAGATTAAGCTAGGCTAGGTTTGGTTAGGCTAGAGTAGAGTAGAGAAGAGTAGAGTTGGGTAGAGTAAAGTATAATAAGGTAGGGTCAGGCTAGGCTATGTTAATCTAGAGTGGAGTAGAGTAGAGTAGGTTAGGTTAGGCTAGGCTAAGTTAGGCTATAGTAGAATAGAGTAGAGTAGACTAGCATAGCACTAAGTTAGGCATAGCCAGGCTAGAGTAGAATAAAATTGAATAGAGTAGAGCAAAGTAAAGTATAGTAGAGTAGAGTAGAGCTTAGGAAACTTTAGCGTAAGCTAGGCTAGGTTAGGCTAGAGTAGAATGAAGTAGAGTAGAGAAGCATAGAGCTAAGTTATGCTTAGCTATGCTAAAGTAGAATAAAATGGAGTATAGTGGTGTAGAGTAAAGTAGAGTAAGGCTAGGCTATACTAGGTAAGGTTAGGTTAGGATAGGTTAGACTAGGCTAGGCTCAGTGAGACTAGACAAGGCTATAGTAGAGTAGAGTAGAGTAGCATAGCATTATGTTAAGCTTAGCTTTTCTAGAGCAGAATAAAATAGAGTAGAGTAGAGTATAGTAAGAGTTGCCTAGGCTAGGTTAGGTTAGATTGAGTTAGGATAGACTAGGTAAGGCTAGGCTAGGTTTGTGTTGGGTATGTTGAGTAGTATAGAGTAGAGAAGGGCATAATAGAGTTGAGCAGATTAGATTAGAGAAGAGTAAAATAGAGAAGAGTAGAGTTGAGTTGATTAGAGCAGAGCATAGTAGACCAGAGCTTAGTTAGGCTAGGCTAGGATAGGCTTGATGAGGCTGGGCTTGAGTAGAGTAGGGTAAAGTAGAGTTTGGTTATGCTAAGCTAGGCTAGGCTAGGTTAAGTACAGTAGAGTAGAGTAGATCTTAGTTAAGCTAGGCTAGGCTAAGATAAGCTAAGTTAGGCTAAGCAAGAGTAGAATAGAGTAGAGTTGAGTAAAGCAAAGTAGAGTAGAGTAGAGTAGAGCTCAATTAGGTTAGGCTAGGCAATATTGGAGTAGAGTTGAGCTAGGTAGGCTAGGATATGTTTGAGTAAGGTGGAGTTACGTTATGCTAGGTTAGGCTAGGCTAGAGTACAAAGTAGAGCAGAGTAGAGCATTGTAGAGTCTAATGGAGTAGAGTAGTGTAGAGTAATAAAAAGAAAAGTAGAGGGTAACAGAGTAAAGTAGAGCTAGGTCAGGCTAAGCTAGGCAAGGCTAATCTTTGCTAGGGTAGGCTAAATTAGGCTTGGCTAGGCTAGAATGGAGTAGAGTAGAGTAAAGAAGAGTAGAGAAGAGTTGAGCATAATAGAGTTGAGCAGAGAAGAGTAAAGAAAAGAAGAGTGAAGTAGAGATAGGTAGAGCTAGGATAAGTTAGGCTCTGCTAGGGTAAGCTAGGCTAGGTTAGGAAGGAGTAGACTCAAGTAGAGTAGAATAGAGTATAGTAGAGTACAGTTGACTAGAGTCGAGTATAGCAGAACAGAGCAAAGTAAAGCTTAGTTAGGCTAGGCTAAGCCAGGCTAGGTTAGAGTAGAGTAGAGTAGTGTAAAGTAGAATAGAGTAAAATAGAGTAAATAGAGGAGAAAAGAGTAGAGCAGTGCAGAATAGAGCAGAACAAGATAAATAAGAGTATAACAAAGTATAGTAGAGCAGAGTAAAGTAGAGCTAGGTTATGCTAGGTTAGACTAGGCTAGGACAGGCTAGAGCAGAGTAGAGTAAAGTAGAGCTAGGTTTGCCTAGGCTAGCCTAAGTTAGGCGAGAGTACAATAGAGTAGAGTAAAGTGGAGTAGAGCAGTGTAGAGCAGAGCAGAGTAGAGTAGAACAAAAAATAATATAATAGAGTATAATAGAGTAGAGTTAGGTTAGGTTATGATAGGCTAGCATAGGCTAGGTTTGGTTAGGATAAGGTAGAGTTGAGTAAAGTAGAGTAGAGCTTAGTTAGGCTAGGCTAAGTAATGCTAGGTTAGAGTAGAAAAGAGTATAGTAGAGTAGAGTTGTGTAGAGTAGAGTAGAGTAGAGTAGAGTAGAGTAGAGTAAAGTAAAGAAGAGTAGAGTAGAGCTTGGTTAGGCAATGCTAAATTATGCTAGAATACAATAAAGTAGAGTAGAGTAGGGTAGAAAAGAGTAGAGCAGAGTAGAACTAAGCGAAGCAGAGTAGAGTAGAGAAGAGTACAGCAAAGTAGACTAAACTAGAGTAGAGTAGAGTGGAGTAGTAAAAAGAAAATTAGAGCATAATAGAGTAGAGTAGAGCTAGGTTACGCTAGTCTAGGCTAGAGTAGACAAGAGTAGAGTAGAGGTAGGATAGGCTAAGCTAGGTGAGGTTATCTTAGAGTAACAGAGTATAGTAGAGTATAGTAGAGTAGAGTAGAGAGGAGTAGAGCCAGGCTAGGCTAGGTTAAGGTAGGCTAGGCAAGAGTTAAGTAGAGTATAATAGAGCTTAGTCAGGCTAGGCTAGGCTAAGAAAGCACAATGAATAGTAGAGTTGAGTAGAGTAAAAGAAAGCAAAGTTGACCATAGTAGAGACGAGCATAGCATAGTAGAGTAGAAAATAGTAGGGTAGAGTAGAGTAGAGAAGAGTAGAATAGAGTAGAGCTATGTTAGGCTAAGCTAGGCTTGGTTATTCTAGGTTAAGCTAGGTTAGAGTAGTGTAGAGTAGAGTAGAGTAGAGTAGAGTATAGTAGAGTAGAGTAGAGCATAGTATGGTAACTTATAATAAAGTAGAGGAGAGCTAAGTTAACCTAGGATAAGTGGGGCTTGGCTAGGCTTGAATAGGCTAGGCTAAATGAGAGTGAAGTAAATTAGAGTAGAGTAAAGTAGAGCGAGGTTAGGTTAGGCTGGGATCGACTAAAGTAGAGTACAGCATAGGATAGCTGAGCAGTGTAAAGTGGGGCAAAGTAGAGTAGAGAAGAGCAGAGTTGAGAAGAGTAGAGCTAAGTTTTGTTAGGCTTGGCTATGTTAGGCTAGGATTGGCTAGAGTAGAGTAGAGTAGACTAGAGCTAGGTTATGTTAGGTTAGTCTATGTTAGGCTAGGTTGGAGTAGAGTAGAGTAGAGCAGAGTAGAGTGGAGTAGAGTATTGTATAATAGAGTAGAGTAGAGCGAAGTAGAGTCGAGTGTAGTAGAGTAAAATAGAGTAGAGTTGAGCTAAGTTAGGCAAATCTACTCTAGATATGAGTAGAGTAGAGTAGAGTGGAGTAAAGAATAGTAGAGCTAGGTTAAGCTAAGCTAGGCTAAGCTAGAGTAGAGTAGTGTAGAGTAAAATAGAATAGAGTATAGTAAAGGGGAGTAAAGGATAGCAGAGTATAGTAGAGCATTATTGAGCCGAAGAGAAGGTAGAGTAGAGTAAAATAGAGTAGAGCAGAGTAGTGTAGAGCAAAGAAGATTAGAGTAGAATAGAGCAGCATAGAATAGAGTAAAGCTAGGTTATGCTTGGTTAGGCTAAGATAGAGTAGAGTAGAGTAGTGTAGAGTAAAGTGGAATAAAGTAGACCTAGGTTAGGTTAGGCTTGGCTAGAGTAGAGTAAAGTAGAGTAAAGTAAACCTAGATTAAGTTAGGCTAGACAAGGCTATGCTAGGTTTGAGTAGAGTAGAGAAAAGTTGAATAGAGTAGAGAAGAGTAGAGTAATTTAGAGTAGAATGGATTAGAGTATAGTAGAGTAGAGTAGAGTGGAGTAGAGTAGAGTAGAGTAGAAGAGAGGAGATGAGAGAAGAGGAGAGTAGAGTATAGAAGAGAAGAGAAGAGTACAGTAGAGTTGAGTAGAGCAGAAAAGAGTTGTGTAAAGTAGAGGAGAGCATAGCAGAGTAGAGCAGTATGAAGCATAGTAGAGGAGAGTAGAGCAGAGTAATAAAAAGTAGAGTAGAGCAGAAAAAGATAGATTAGATTAAAGCTAGTTTATGCTAGGCGAGGCTAATCTAGGCTAGATTAGAGTAGAGAGAGTAGAGTAGAATAGAGTAGAATAGAGCAGAGCTAGTTAGTATAGGTTAGGCTGGGCTAAGTTAGAGTAGAGTAGTGTAGTGTGGAGTAGAGTAGAGTAATGTAAAGTAGAGTAGAGTAGAGTAGAGCTAAGTTAGGTTTGCCTAAGTTAGGCAACACTTTGGTAGCATAGGGTAGGTTATGCAAGGTTAAAGTAGAGTAGAGTAGAGTAGTATAGAGTAGTGTAGAGTAGAGTTGAGTAAGGATAGGCTAGGCTAGAGTAGAGTAGAATAGAGCAGAGAAGAGCAAACCAAAGTAGACCAGAGCAAAATAGAGCAGGGCAAAGTAGAGTAGAGTATATTAGAGTTAGGTTAGGCTAGCTTATGTTAGGTTGGGCTAGAGTAGAATAGAGCATAGTAGAGTAGAGTAGAGTAAGGTCAGGTTAGGTTTGTCTAGGATATGGTAGAGTAGAGTAGAGTAGAGTAGAGTAGAGTAAAGTAGTTCTGAGTAGAGTAGAGTAAAGTAAGGTAATGTAGAGTAGAGCTAGGTTACGCTTAGATAAGATAGGCTAGGTTTAGCTGGGCTAGGCTATTGTAGAGTAGATTGGAATAGAGTGGAGTAGAGTATAGTTGAGTAGAGGAGAGTTGAGGAGAGTAAAGCAGAGTAGAGTAGAGCTGAGTAGAGTAGAATAGACTAGAGTAGAGCAGAGTAGAGTAGAGGAGAGGGGAGGAGAATAGGATAGAGTAGAGCATGGCAAAGTAGGGAAGAGTAGAAGATAACATAGTAGAGAAAAGCATAGTAGAGCAGAGTAGAGTAGAGCAGAGTAGGGCTAAGTTAGGCTAGGCTAAGCAAGGTTAGGTTAGAGTAGAGTAGAGTAGAGCAGAGTAAAGTAGAGTAGAGTAGAGTAAAGTAGAGTAGAGTAAGTTAGAGGTAGTTTAGGGTAGGTTTGGCTATGTTGGCGTAGAGTAGAGTAGAGTGGAGTATAGTGGAGTAGAGTAAGGCTCGATTAGGCTAGGCTAGGCTAGTCTAAGGTAGACTACGCTAGAGTAGAGTAGAGTAAAGCTAAGTTAGGCTAGGCTAGGCTAGAGTATAAGAGAGGATAGTAGAGTAGAATACAACAGAGTAGAGTAGACATGAGTAGAGTTGAGTAGAGTATAGCAGAGTAGAATAGAGTAGAGTTTAGAGCAAAGAAGAGTAGAACAGAGCAGAGAAGAGAAGAGATGAGCAGAGTAGAGTACAAAAGGGTAGAGTAGAGTAGAGTAGAGCTAGGTTAGGCTAAGTAATGCTAAGCTAGGCTAGGCTACAAAAGTGCTTAGTAGGGCTAGGTTAGGTTGGAGTAGAGGAGTTAGATTAAGCTAGGTTAAGCAAGGCTAGGATAGGCTAGGTTAGGTTAGGCTAGGCTAAGTTAGAGTAAATTAGAGTTGAGTAGAGTTGTGTATAGTAGACTAGAGTAGAGTAGAGTAGAGTAAAGTAGACTAGAGAAGAGTAGAGGAGAGTAGAGTATAGTAGATCAGTACAGAATAGAGCATATTAGAGAAAGAAGAGTAAAGCAAAGCAGAGTAGAGCAAAGTAAAGAAAAGCTAGGATAGGCTAGGCTAAGATGGGATAGGCTAAGCTAGAGTAGAGTTGAGTTATGTAGAACAAGGTTAGTCTAGGCTAGGCTAAGCTAGGTTAGAGTGGAGTAGAGTAGAGCTAGGCTAAGCTAAGCTAGGCTAAGGTAAGCTAAGCTAGAGTAGAGTTGAGTAGAGTAGAGCTCGACTATACTAAGCTAGGCTAGAGTAGAGTAGAATAGTTTAGAGTAGAGTAGAGTAGAATAGAATAAAACAGAATAGAGTAGATTAGAGTAGAGTATAGTAAAGTAGAGTAGAGTGGAGTAGAGTAGAGTAGAGTAGAGTATGTTGTTTTATAGTAGAGTACAATAGAGTAGAGTAAAGTAAGGTTAGGCTATCTTGGGTAAGGCTGGGCTAGCCAAGACAAAGTTTGGCTTAGCTAGAGTAAAGTAGAGTAAAGTATAGTAGGGTAGAGTAGAGTAGAGTAGAGTAGAGTATAGTAGAACAGAGTAGAATAGGGCAGAGTGGAGAAGTGTAGAGTGTAGTAGAGAAGAGTCGAGCAGAGTAGAGTAGAGTTAGGTTAGGTTAGGCTATGCTTGGTTAGAGTTGAGTAGAGTAGAGTAGAGTAGAGCTAGGTTAGGCTAGGCTAGGTTAAGTTAGAGTGGAGTAGAGTAGAGTGGAGTAGAGTAGAGTAGAGTTGAGTTGAGTAGAGTAGAGTAGAGTAGAATCGAGTAGAGTAGAGTAATGTAAATTAGAGTAGGTCTAGGTTAGGCTAGGCTAGATAGGATAAGATAGGCTAGGCTAGGGAAGAGTAGAGTAGGGTAGAACAGAGTAGATTAGAGTAGAGCTAGGTTGGGCAAGGGTAGGCTAGAGTAGAGTAGAGTAGAGTAGAGTTAAGCAAAGCAAAGAAGAGCATTGTATAGTAGAGCATAGCATAGTAGGGTAGAGAAGAGGAGGGTAGAGTAGAGCAAGGCTAAACTAGGCTAGTATAAGTTAGGGTAGGCTAGGCTAGCCTAAGTTAGTGAAGAGAAAGAGTAGAGTATATTATAATAGTGTATAGCTAAGTTATGATCGACTCAGCTAGGCTAAACTAGGCTAGAGTATAATAGAGTAGAGAAGTGTAGAGTTTAGTAGAGTAGAGTAGAGTGGAGCTAAGAGAAAGACCAAAGTAGGATGGAGCAGTGCCGAGCAGAGTAGAGTAGGATAGAGTAGAGTTGGCTAGAGCAGAGCAGAGCCTGTTTAGGTTTGGCTCGACTAAGCTAGAGTAGAGTATAGTAAAGTAGAGTAGAGTAGAGTGGAGCTGAGTTAGGTTAGGTTAGGTTAAATAAGGCTAAGCTTACTAGGCTAAGCTAGAGTAATAGAGTAGAGTAAAGCTAGTTTAGGTTAGACAAGGTTATGCTAGGTAAGAGTAGAGTAGAGCAGAATAGAGCAGAGTAGAGTAGAGTAGAGTAAAGCATAATAGAGTAGAGCACAATAGAGTAGAGTAGAGAAGAGAAAAGTAGAGCAGAGCAGAGTTTAGCAGAGTAGAGAAGTGTAAAGTAGGGTAGAGCTAAGTTAAGCTAGGTTAGAGGAGAGTAGAGAAGAGTAGTGAAGAGTACTGTATTGTAGAGCTAGGTTTGCAAAGGGTAAGCTAGGCTAGTGTCTACTAAAGTAGAGTAGAGTAGAGCTTTTTTAGGCTAGGCTAGGCTAGATGAGGCTAAACTAGGTAAGAGTAGAGTAGAGTAGAGTAGAGGAGAGTACAGTAGAGTAGAGTAGAGCAAAGCAGAGTAGAGGAGAGTAGAGTAAATTAGAGTGAGGTTAGGCTAGGTGATGTTAGAGTAGAGTAGAGCAAAATATAACATAGTAGAGTATAGTAGAGTAGAGAAGAGTAGAGTAGAGTAACAGAGAAGAGAGGAGAGGGGAGGAGAGGAGAGTAGAGGAAAGGAAAGGAGAGTATATTAGAGTATAGTAGAGCATAGTAGCGTAGAGTAGAAAAGAGTAGTGTAGCGAAGAGTAGAGCAGAGTAGAGCAGAGTAGAGTAGAGTAGAGCAGAGCAAAGAAGAGTAGAGGAATGTAGGTTAGGCAAGACTAGGCTAAAGTAAAGTAGAGTAAATTAGCATAGAGTGGAGCAGAGCTGAGCAAAGTTATGTTAAGCGAGACAAAGCTAGGTTAGGCTAAGCAAGGCTAGACAAGAGTAAAGTAATAGAGTAGAGTATAGTAGAGTAGAGCTATGTTAAGCTAGGCTAAGTTAGGCTTGGTAATGCTAGGCTAGAGTATAGTAGAGGAAAGTAGAGTAGAGTAGAGTAGAGTAGAGTAGAGCAGAGTAGAGTATAGAAGAGCAGAGCTAGGTTAAGTTAGGCTAGTTTAGGATAGGCTTGACAAGTGTAGAGTTGTGTAAAATAGAGTAGAGTGGAATGGAATAGAGTAGAGTAGAGTAGAGTAGAGCTAGGCTTGGTTAGACTAGGCTAGAGTAGGAGAGTAGAGTAGAGTAGAGCTAGGTTAGGCTAGACAAGGTAAGGCTAGGCTAGAGTAGAGTAAAATAGAGTAAAGAAAACAAAAGCATAGTAAAGTACTATAGAGTAGATTATAGTTGCATAGAGTAGAGCAGACCAAAGGAGAGTAGAGTTGAGATGAGAAAAGTAGAGTAGAGTAGAGTAAAGTAGAGCAAAGAAGAGTGGAGCTCCATGAGGTTAGGCTTTGCTATAACAGAGTAGAGTACAATAGAGCAGAGTAGAATAGAGTAGAGTAGAGCTAGGTTAGAGTATAGTAGAGTAGATTAGGGTCGAGTAGAGTGTAGTTGAGTAGAGTAGAGTAGAGCTTATTTAGGCTAGGTTAGGCTAAATAAAGCTTGAGTAGAGTAGAGTAAAGAAGAGTAGAGTAGAGCAGAGTAGAGTAGAGCAGAGTAGAGCAAGATTAAGTTATGCTATGCTAGGCAAGGATAGAGTGGAGTAAAGTAGAGTAGAGCTAGGTTATGTTAGGATAGGTTAGAGTAGAGCAGAGTGGAGTAAGATAGAGTAAAGCAAAGTTGAAGAGTTGAGAGGAGAACAGAAGAGAAGAGAAGAGAGCTTATTAGAGTAAAGCAGAGCATAGCAAAGCAAGGTAGAGTAGAGTAGAATATAGAACAAAAGAGTGGAGTAGAGCAGAGTAGATTAGAGAAGACTAGACAGGAGTAGAGTAGGGTATATTAGAGCTAGGTTTGGCTAGGTAAGGCTAATTTTCTAGGAAAGGAAGGAGCAAAGTAGAGTTGAGCAGAATACAGAAGAACAAAGTAGTGTAGAGCAGGGAAGAGCAAAATAGAGCTGAGCATAACAGAGTAGAGTACAATAGAGCAGAGTAGAGTAGAGTAGAGTAGAACATAGTAGAGTAGAGCTAGGTTAGGCAAACCTTGGCTTGGCTAGGTATGGTTAGGCTATTTTAGAGTAGAGTAGAGTTGAGTAGAGTAGTGTATAGTATAGTATAGTAGAGTAGAGTAGTGTAGAGCAGGGTTAATCTAGGCTCGGTGGGGCGAGGCTAGGCAAGACTTAGATAGGCTAGGCTAAATTAGAGTTGAGTAGAGTAAAGTAGAGCTACGTTAGGTTAGGCTAGGATAGGCTAAAGTAGAGTAGAGTAGAGCATAGGAGACTAGAGTAGAGCGAAGTGGAGCAAATTAGAGTAGAGTATAGTAGAGCAGAGCAGAGTAGAGTAGAGCATAACAGAGCAGAGTAGAGTAGAGAAGAGCAGAGCTAAGTTTGGCTAGGCTAGGCTAGTTTAGGCTATGTTATGCTAGGATAGGCTAGAATAAAGTAGAGTAGAATTGAGTAGACTTGAGTAAAGTAAATAAGAGTGGAGAACAATGGAGAGGGGTGGAGTAGGGTACTTTATAGTAGAGTAGAGTATAATAGTGTAGAGTTGACTATAGTGGAGCATAGTTGAGCAGAGTACAGCTAAGTTAGGTAAGACTAGGCTAGGGTTGGCTTGGCATGACTAGGCAAGGCTAGAGTTGAGTAGAGTACAGTAGAGCAAGGGTAAGCTAGCTTAAGATAAATTATAATAAAGCAAAGTAGAGTAGGGTAGAGTAGAGAAGAGTTGAGTAGAGGAGAGCAGAGTAGAGAAAAATAGAGAAGAGTAGAGTATAATAGATCAAAGTAGAGTTTATTTAGGTTAGGCTATGTAAGGCTAGGCTAGGCTAGAGTGGAGTAGAGCTAAGTTAGACAGGTTGGGATAGGCAAAGTTACAGTAGAGTAGAGTAGATTGGACTAGAGTAGAGATGAGTAAAGGTGAGTAGAGCTAAGATAGGCTAGGCTAGGCTAGAGTAGAGTAGAGTAAAGTTGAGGAGAGCAAAACAAAGTGGAGTAGAGTAAAGTAGTGTAGAGCAAAGAATAATAGAAAAGAGTACAATAGAATAGAGCAAAGCAAATCTATGTTAGGTTAAGCTTGGCTATGCTAGGCTAGGATAGAGTATAGTAGAGTAGAGTAGAGTAGAGCTAGGTTAAGCTAGGCTAGGCTAGGCTATTCTAGGCTAGGTTAGGCTATGGTAGGCTAGGCTAAGATAGGATAGGCTATGCTAGATTAGAGTAGAGTAGAACTAGATTTGGCTAGGCCAGGTAAGGCTATGTTAGGTTTGAGTAGTGTAGAATAGAGTAGAGCTGAGCAGAATATAGTAGAGTAGTATGGAGCTAGGTTAAGCTAGGCTAGTCTAGGTTAGAATAGAGTAGAGTAAAGTAGCTTAGAGTAAAATAAAGTAGAGTAAAGTAAAGTAGATCTAGGTTAGGTTAGGCTAGGGTACGATAGGGTAGGCAAGGCTCAAAAAGGCTAGGCAAGAGTAGAGTAAAGTACAGTACAATAGAGTTGAGTAGTGTAGAGTTTAGTAGAAGAGAGTAAAGTAGAGTAGAGTAGAGCAAAGCAGAATAGACTAGAGTAGAGTAGAGTTGTGTAGAGGAGAGGAGAGGAGAGGAGAGCAGAGCATAGCATAGCATAGCAAAGTGGAGAAAAGTATAATAGAGTAGAGCAGAGTAGAGTAGTGTGGAGCTTGGATGGGCTTAGCTAGGCAATTTTAGGTTAGGCTAAAGTATTATAGAGTAGAGTAGAGTTGAGAAGTATAGAACTAGGATAGGTTAGGTTAGAGTAGAGTAGAATAATGTAGAGTAATGTATAGTAGAGTAGAGCTAGGATAGGCTAGGCTAGGCTAAAGTAAGCTAGGCTAGGCTCAAGTAGAGTAGAGCAGAGTGAGCGAGGTTAGGTTGGGCAAGGCTAAGTTAGGTTAGAGTTGATGAGGGTAGAGTATAATGGATCAAGTTTAGGCTAGGCTCGTTAAAGCTAGGTTATGCTAGGCTTGGCTTGGCTAGAGTAGAGTAGAGTAGAGTATTTTTTAGTAGAGTACATTAGAGTAGAGCTAGGTAGGCAAGGCTAGACTTTTCTAGGTTAGAGTAAAATATAGTAGAGTAGAGTTGAGGAGAGTAGAGGAGATCTAAGTAGAGCAGAGCACAATAGACCAGAGTAGAGTAGAGTAGAGCAGTGTAGAGTAGAGTAGATTTGAGAAAAGTAGAGTGGAGTAGAGCGTTTAAGAGAAAAGCTAGGTTTTGTAAGGATAGGTGAGGCAAAGTTAGGCTTGGCTAGGCTAGAGTAGAGTAGAGTAGGGTAGAGCAAGGTTAAGCTAGGCTAGGCTAAGCTTTGTTAGAGCAGAGTAGAGTAGAGTAAAATAAAGTAGAGTATAGCTAGCTTAGACTAAGCTAGGCAAGGGTAGGATGGGCTAGAGCAAAGTAGTGGAGAGTAGAGTAAAGTTTGATTAGGTTAGGCTAGGCTAGGCTAGAGCAGAGTAGAAAAGCTTAGAGTAGAGTAGAACAGAGTAGAATAGAGCAGAGTAGAGAGGGTAGAGTAGAGCATAGTAAAGCAAAAAAGAGTAGAGAAGAGCAGAGTAGAGTAGAGCAGAGCTTAGAAAAGTAGAGCTAGGTTAGGCGAAGCTAAGCTATGCTAAATTGAAGTAGAGTATAATAGACAATAGTATAGTAATGCAGAGTAGACTAGAGTAGAGTACATTATAGTATAGTAGAGTATAGTGGAGTAGAGTAGAGTAGAGCAAGGTTAGGCAAGGCTAGGCAAGGCTTGGCTAGGCCAGGCTAGGATAGGTTTGGCTAGAGAAGAGTAGAGTAGAGTAGAGTAGAGTAGAGAAGAGTAGAGTAGAGCAGAGTTGAGTAGAGTAGAGCAAAGTAGAACAAAACATAGCAAGGGAGAGTGGAGAAGTGTAGAGCAGACCAGAGTAGAGTAGAGTAGAGTAGAGTTGGGTTAGGTAAGAGATGCTAGGCTAGAGTTTAGTGGAGTTGAAAAGAGTACAATATAGTAGAGTAGAGCTAGGTTTGGCTAGGCTAGGTTAGAGTGGAGTAGAGTTGAGTGGATTAGAGCATAGTAGAGTAGAATAGAGTTGACTAGAGTAGAGTAGTGTAAAGTATAGTATGGCTAGGTTAGGCTAAGCTATGTTATGCTAGGTTAGGCCAGAGTAGAGTAGAGTAGAGTAGTATAAAGTAGAGTAGAGTAGGGCTAGGTTTGGCTAAGGTCGGCTAGAGTACAGTAGATAAAGTAGAGTAGAGTAGTGCAAAGCAGAGAAGAGCAGAGCAGAGTAGAATATAGCATAGTAGAGCAAAGAAGAGTATAGTAGAGCAGATTAGAATAGAGTAGAGCAAGGTTAGGCTAACCTAAACTAGAGTAGAATCAAGTAGATTAGAATAACATATAGCTAGGTTATGCTCAGCTAGGCTACGCTGAACTTTGCTAGAGAAGACTAGAGTAGAGAAGTGTAGAGTAGAGTTGTGTAAAGCAGAGAAGGGTGAAGCTAAGTAGAGAAGGCCAAAGTAGAGTCGAGCAGAGTGTAGTAGAGTAGAGTAGAGTAGAGTCAAGCAGAGCAAAGCTAGGTTAGACTAGGATAGAATAGAGTAGAGTAGAGTAGAGCATAGCTAGGTGATGTTAGGTTAGGCTAAGTTAGGCTATGCTAGATTTGTAGAGTAGAGTAGAGCAAAGTGGAGTAGAGCTAGTTTAGGCTAAGGTAGGTTAGCCTAGCTTATGTTAGGCTAGAGTAGAGTAGGGTATAGTAAAGTAGAGTAGAGTAGAGTAGAGCAGAGTAGAGTAGAGTAAAGTAGAGTATAGTAGAGAGAGCACAGTAGAGTAGAGCACTATAGAGCAAAGTAGAGCAGAAAAGTGTAGAGCAGAGGAAAGGAGAGCAGAACAGAGAAGAGAAACGAAGAGCAGAGCATAGTAGAGAAGGATAGAGTAGAGCAGAGTAGAGATATGTTAGGAAAGGCTAAGTAGAGTTGAGTAGAGTAGAGCAGTTTGGACTAATGTATAGTTGAGGTAGGTTAGGAAAGGGTAGGCTAAGCTAAGATAGGTAAGACTAAGCTAGGCTAGAGTAAAGTAGAGCTAGTTTAGGCTAAGCTCTAGAGTAGAGTAGAGTAGAGTAGAACAGAGTAGATTAAAGCACAGAAGAGCAGAGCAGTGTAGAGTAGAGTAAAGAAGAGTAAGATAGGGTAAAGTAGAGTACAGTAGTGTAGAGTGAGGTTAAGCAAGGTTAGGATTGGCTAGGCTAAGCTAGAGTAGAATAGAGTAGAGTAAAGTAGAGCTTGGTTAGGCTAGGCTAGTTTAGGATAGAGTAGAGTTGAATGGAGTAGACTAGAGTTGAGTATAGTATAGTAGAGTAGAGAAGAGTAGAGTAGAGTAAAGGAGAGGAGAGGAGAGGAGAGAAGAGTAGAGGAGAGTAGATTAGAGTAGAGCAAAATAGATAAAGTAGAATAGAGTAGAGTAGAGAAGAGAAGACTAGAGCAGAGCAGAGTAGAGTAGAGCAGAGTAGAGTAGGTCAGAGCATAGAAGTGTTATGTTAAGTTAGTATAGGCTAGGCTAGAGTAGAGTAGAGTAGAGGTTGGTTGAGAAGAGCAGAGCTAACCTAGGTTAAGTTAAGCTTGATAAGCTAGGCTAAGGTTAGGCTTGACTAGTTAGGCTAGTGTATAGTAGAGTAGAGTAAAATAATAGATTAGAGTATAGTAGAGTAGAGCAAGATTAGTCTAGGCTAGGTTAGGCTTGGCTAGCTAGGCCAGTGTATAGTAAAGTAAAGTATAGTATAATATAGAAGTATATAGTAGAGTAGAGTACAATAGGGTAGTGTAAAGTAGAGTAGAGTTGAGTATAACAGAGCATAACAGAGGAGAGTAAAGCAGAACAGAACTAAGTTAGGCAAGGCTAGGCCAGGATATATAGGCTCGTGTAGAATAGAGTAGAGAAAAATGGAGTATAATAGAATAAAATAGAGTAAAGTTGAGTAGAGCTGAGCTAGGTTAGGTTAGGCTAGGCTATGCTAGGCTAAGTTAGGCTAGGCTAGAGTAGGAGAGTAGAGTATAGTAGAGCTAGGTTAGGCTAGTCTAGAGTAGAATAAAGTAAAATAGAGTAGAGTAGAATAGAGTTGAGTAGAGTAGAGTAAACTAGAGTAGAGTAGAGAAGAGCAAAGAATGGTAGAGCAAAGTAGGCAGAATAGAGTAGAGCAAAGGAGAGTTATGTTATGCTAAGCTAGGCTATGCTAGCCTAGTGGAGTAGAGAATAGTAGAACTTGGTTAGGCTAGGCTAGGTTAGAGTAGAGCAGACTAGAGTAGAGTAGAGTAGAGTAGAGTAGAGGAGAGGAGAGGGGAGGGGAGGAGAGGAGAGTAAAAGAGAGGAAAGGAGAGTCGAATAGAGTAGAGTAGAGAAGTGCAGAGCAAAGTAGAGCAGGGTATAGTAGAGAAGAGAAGAGTGGAGTATAGAAGAGTAATGTAGAGTAGAGAAAAGTAGAGTATAGTAAAGCTAGGTTAAGTTAGGCTAGGTAGCCTAGGTGGAGTAGAATAGAGTAGAGTAAAGTAGAGTAGAACAGAGTTGAGCTAGGTTAGGTTAGGTTAGGCTAGGCTTGGCTAGGCTAAGCTATTCTAAAGTAGAGTAATAGAGTTGAGTGTAGTAGAGTAGAGCAAAGTCAAGCTAGGTTAGATTAGGCTTGGCTAGGCTAGGTTAGAGTTGAGCAGAGTAGAGTAAAGTAGACTAGATTAGAGTAGAGTACATTAGAGTAGAGGAGAGTAAGGTAGAGTTGAGTAGAGTAGAGATAAGTACGATAGAGTAGAGTAGCATAGAGTAGAGTAGAGCAGAGAAGATTAGAGTAGAGAGGAGTAGAGTATAGGAGAGCTAGGTTAAGCATGGTTAGGCTAAGATAGGCCAAGTTAGGGTAGTATAGAATAGAGTAGATTAAACTAGAGTAGAGTAGAGTAGAGCTAGATTAAGTTAGGCTAAGCTATTCTAGGCTTGGGTAAGCAAGGCTAGGCAAGACTAGGCAAGGCTAGGCTAGCCTAAACTAGGCTAGAGTAGAATAATAGAGTAGAGTAGAGTAGGTTAGGCTAGGCAAGGTTTTGCTAGAGTAGAGTAAAATATAATAGAGTAAAGTAGAGTAGAGCAAAGCAGAACAGAGCATAGTAGATCAGAGCATAGTAGAGTAAAGTAGAGCAACATTAGGCTCGGCTAGGCTAAGCTAGACTAAAGTAGAGTATAGCTAAGTTAGGCTAGCTAGGATAGAGTAGAGTAGAGTAGATTAGATTAGAGTAGAGTAGAGATGAGTAGTGTAGAGTAGACAATAGTAGAGTAGAGTAGCATAGAGCTAGGTTAGGTTAGGCTAGGCTAGGCAAGGCCTGGTAAGGTTAGGTTTGGGAAGGCGAGGCTATACAAGTTTAGGTTAGAGTAGAGTCGAGTATACCAGAGTAGAGCTAGATTAGGCTAGGTTAGGCTAGTCTAAAGTATAATAGAGTAAAGTCGAGTAGAGTAGACAAGAGCAGAGTAAAGTAGAGCAGAATAGAGCAGAGTGGAGCAGAGTATAGCAGAGTAGAGCAGGACAAAGTAGAGTAGAGTAGAGTAGAGTAAACAAGGTTACACTAGGTTAGCTAGGATAGAGTAGAGTATTGTAGAGTATGGTAAAGTAGTTTAGAGCAGAGCTAGGTTGGGCTAGACTAAAAAAGAGTGTAATAGGATAACATAGAGTAGAGAAGAGTATAGAAGAGTAGAGTAGAGTAGAGCAAAGCAGAGCAGAGTAGTTTAGAGCAGAGCAAAGTTTAGCTAGGCTAAACAAGGCTAGGTTAAAGTAGAGTTGAGTAGAATAGAGTAGAGTAGGGTTGAGTAGAGTAGAGCAGAACAAAGTTAGGTTAAGTTAAACCATGCAAGGCTAAGTTAGAGTAGAGCATAATAGAGTAGAGTATAGTAAAGTAAATTAGAGTAGATTAGAGTTGAGTAAAGTAGAGTAGCATTAGGTTAGGCAAGGCAAGTTTAGGTTAGGCTAGAGTACGATATAATAGAGCTAAGTTAGGCTAAGCTAGTCTAAGCTAAACTAGGCTTGAGTAGAGTAGAGTTGAGAAGAGCAGTGCATAATAAAGTAGAGTAGAGCAGGGAAGAGTAGAAAAGAGATGAGCAGAGAAGAGTAAAGTAGAGTACAGTAGAGCAGAGCCAGATTAGGCTAGTTTAGGCCAGGCTAGAGTAGAGTAGAGAAGAGAATAGCAAGTTTAAGCTAGGCCAAGCTAGGCTAGGCTAGGTTAGAGTAGAGTAGAGTAGAGTAGAGTAAAGAAAAGAAGAGTAATGTAAAGTAGAGTAGAGTAGAGTAAAATAATGTAAAGTATAGTAGAATAAAGTAAATAAATCAGAGTAGAGAAGAATAGAGGAAAGTGGAGTAGAGCAAATTAGAGCAGAATAGAGCAGAGAAGAGCAAAGTAGAGTAGTGTAAAGTAGAGAAAAGCTAGATCATGCTCAGCTAGGCTAGCCTTTGTTAAGTTAGAGTAGAGTAGAGTAGAGTAGTCTGGAGTATAATGGAGTAGAGTGGAGTAGAGTAGAGTAGAGTAGAGAAGAGTAGAGTTGAGTAGAGTAGAGTAGATGATAGTATAGTAGAGTAGAGTAGTCTGGAGTATAATGGAGTAGAGTGGAGTAGAGTAGAGTAGAGTAGAGAAGAGTAGAGTTGAGTAGAGTAGAGTAGATGATAGTATAGTAGAGTAGAGTTGAGTAGAATATCATTCAATAAAGTAGAGTAGAGTAGAGTAGAGTGGAGTAGAGGAGAGTCAGGCTAGGTTAGGTAAGGCTAAGCTAGGGTAGGGTAGAGTAGAGTAGAGTAGAGAAGAGCTAGGTTTAGTTAGGCTAGGATTGGCTTTGCTTGGCTAGAGGATAGTAGAATAGAAGAGTGTACAGTAGAGTAGAGTAGAGTAGAGTAGACCTCTAGAGCTGAGTAGAGCAGAATGGGGCAAAGCTTAGTTGAGCATAGCAAGGTAGAGTAGAGAAGAGTAGAGCAGATCTAGGTTATGCTAGGCTAAGTTAGACTAGGCTAAGCTAGACTAGAGTAGTGTAAAGTAAAGGTTAGTAGAGCTAGGTTAGGTTAAGCTAGGCAATGTTATGTTAAAATAAAGTGGAGTAGAGTAGAGTAGAGAAAAATTAGGCTAGGCTAGAGTAGAGTTAAGTAGTGTAGAGTAGAGAAAAGCTAGGATAGACTAGGCTAGGCTGGAGTACAGTAAAGTAGAAGAGAAAAGAGAAGAGAAGAGTAGAGCAGAGTAGAGTAGAGAAGAGGAGAGCTAGATTTAGCTAGGCTAGCCAAAACTAAACTAAGCTACAATAGAGTAGAGGAGAGTAGAGTGGGGTAAGGTAGAGTAGAGTAGAGTAGAGTAGAGTAGAGATAGGTAGAGTAGAGCTAAGTTAGGCTAGGGTGGGCTAGGTTAGGCTAGGCAGTACTAGAGTATAGTAAAGTAGAGTATAGTAGAGTAGAGCTAAGTTAGTCTAGGCTAGGCTAGGCTAAACTAGACAAGACTAGAGTAGAGAAGAGTAGAGCAGAGTAGAGTAGGGATAGGCATATTAAAGAAAAGTAGAGTAAAGTAGACTAGAGTAGAGTATATTAGAGCTAGGTTTTGCTATGCTAGGTTAGGCTAGAGTAGAGTAGAGCAAGGTTAGGCTACACTTGGTAAGGCTAGGCGAGGTTAGAGTGGCAATGCGATGCTAGCCTACCCTTGGCTAGAGTATAGTGGAATAGAGTAGAGCAAAGTATAGTACAGTAGTGCAGATCAGAGTATAGTAGGGAAGAATAAAAAAGAGTAGAGTAAAGCCAAGTAGAGTAGAGCTAGGTTAGGTTAAGCTATGCTAAGCTTGGCTAGGCTTGGTTACAGTAGAGTAAAGTAGTGTGGAATAAAGTAGATTATAGTAGAATAGTTTAGAGTTGAGTAGAGCATTGTAGAACAGAGTAGTGTAGAGTACAAAGAGTATGGTAGATTAGATTAGAGTAAACTATAGCTTTGTTAGGCTAGGCAAGAATAGAGCAGAGTAGAGTTGAGTAGAGCTTGATTAGGATAGGATAGGTTAGGCTAGGCTAGAGCAGAGTTAAGAAGTGTAGAGTAGAGAAGAGTTAGGATAGGCTAGGCTAGGCTGGAGAACATTAAAGTGGAAGAGAAATGAATAGAAAGAGTAGAGCAATGCAGAGCAAAGAAGAGCTAAGTTTGGCTAGGCTAGCCTAAATGAGACTAAGCTAGAATAGAGTAGAGGAGAGTAGAGTAGGGTAAGATAGAGTAGAGTAGAGCTAGGTTAGGCAAGGCTAGGTTAAGCTAGGTTAGGTTAGGTTAAGTAGAGTAGAGTATTATAGAGTAGAGTAGAGTAGATTAGAGTAGAGTAGAGTAGAGATAGGTAGAGTAGAGCTAGGTTTGGCTAGGGTTGGCTGGGCTAGGCTTGGGTAGGCTAGTTTAGGCTAGGCAATGCTAGAGTATAGTAAAGTAGAGTAGAGTAGAGTATAGTAGATTAGAGTAGAGATAGGTAGAGTAGAGCTAGGTTTGGCTAGGGTTGGCTGGGCTAAGGTTGGCTAAGCTTGGGTAGGCTAGGTTAGGCTAGGTAATGCTAGAGTATAGTAAAGTAGAGTAGAGTAGAGTATAGTAGAGTAGAGCTAGGTTAGTCTATTCTAGGCTAGGCTAGGCTAAATAAGACTAGACTAGAGTAGAGAAGAGTAAAGTAGAGCAAAGATAGGCATATTAAAGTTGAGTTGAGTAGAGCTAGGTTTGGCTATGGTTAGTTAGGCTAGAGTAGAGTAGTGCAAGGTTAGGCTACATTTGGCCAGGCTAGGCATGGTTAGAGTGGCTATGCAAGGTTGGCCTAGCCTAGGCTAGAGTATAGTGGAATAGCATAGAGCAGAGTAGAGTAGAATAATTTAGATAAGAGTATAGTAGAGAAGAATAAAAAAGAGTAGAGTAGAGCAAAGTAAAGTAGAGCATGCTAAGGTTAAGCTAGGCAAAGCTTGGCTAGGCTAGGTTAGGTTAGGCTTAGTTAAAGTAGAGTAGAGTAGAGCAAAGTAGAGTAGAATAAAGTAGATTAGAGTAGAATAGTGTAGAGTTGAGTAGAGCATTGTAGAACAGATTAGTGTAGAGTATAAAGAGTATGGCAGATTAGAGTAGTAGAGTATAGCTTTGTTGGGCTAGGCAAGAATAGAGCAGAGTAGAGTCGGGTAGAGCTAGGTTAGGCTACGCTAGGCTAGAGTAGAGTAGATTAGAGTAGAGCAAAGTAGAGTAGAGTAGAGTAGAGCAGAGAAGAGTAGAGTAGATTAGAGTAAAGCAGAGTAGAATAGAGTAGAGTAGAGCAGAGCAGAGCATAAGAGAGTAGAGTAGGGCCAAGTAGAGCTTAAGAAAGGTAAGGATAGAGTAGAGTAGGATAGAATAGAGTAGTGTAGAGTAAAGTAGAGCTAGGTTAGGTAGGGTTAGGCTAGGCTAAGTTTGAGAAGAGTAGAGTAGAATATAGTAGATTAGAGTAGAGTAGAGTAGAGTAGAGTAAAGTAGAGATAGGTTAAGCTAGGCTGGAGTAGGCTTTACTAGGCAAGGCTAGACTAGAGTAGAGTAGGTTAGAGTAGAGTAGATTAAGGGTGAGTAGAGTATATAAGAGTAGAATATAGCAGAGGTAGGTTAGGCAGGATAGGCTAGGATAGGCTAAACTTAGCAAGAGTAGAGTAGAGTAAAGTAGAGTAGGAAAGAGTAGAGTACAGTATAGAAAAGTAGAGTAGAGTTGAGCATATTAGAGTGGAGTGGAGTATAGTAGAGCAGAGCAGAGTATAACAGAGCTGAGCAGAGTAAAGAAGAACAGAGAAGAGTAGAGTAGTACTGAGCATAGCAGAGTAGAATAGAGTAGAGTTTAGAAGAGCAGAGTAGAATAGAGCTAGGTTAGGCTAAGTTATGTTAGGCTAGGTTATAGAACAGTAGAGTAGAGTAGAGTAAAGCAAAATAGAGTTGAGTATAATAAATTAGAGCAAGGTTTTGCTAGACTAGGCTAGGCTAAGCTTTGTAAGGATAGGCTAGGCTATGTTAGAGTAGAGTAGAGTTGTGTAAAGTAAAGCTAGGTTATGCTAGGCGAGGTTAGAGTGTGATAGAGTTGGGCATAATATAGTAGAGTACAGTAGAGTAGAGGATAAAAAATTAGAGTAGAATATAGCAATGTAGAGCAGAGTAGACCAAGGTTAGGCTAGGCTCGACTAAGCTAGGCTAGGCTAGAGTAGAGCAAAGTATAGTAGAGTGGAGTTAGGCTATGCTAGGTTAGGCTAAGTTAAAGTAGATTAGATGAGGGTAAATTGGAGAAGACTAGAATAGAGTAGAGTAGAGTTAGGCTAGGCTAAGCTAGAGTAGAGTAGAGTTGGGTAGTATAGAGTTTGGTAGAGTAGAGCAGAGCTACGTTAGGCTAGGCTAAACTAGGCTAAAGTAGAGTAGAGCAGAGTATAACAAAGTAAAGTAGAGTAAAGTATAGTTGAGTAGAATAGAGTAGAGCAAAGCAGAGCATGACAGAATAGAGTAGAGCAAAATAGAATAGAGCAGCATAGAGCAGAGTAGAGTTGAGTTGAGCAGAGAAGAGAAGAGTATAGTAGAGCTAGGTTAGGCTTGGCTAGGCTAGCTAGGTTCGAGCAGAGCATAGCAGAGTAGAGTAGAGCAGAGTAGAGTATAGTAGAATAGAGTAGAGCATAGCAAAGCAGAGTGGAGTAGAGAAGAGAAGAGTAGAGTGGAGCAGAGAACACTAGAGTAGAGCTGAGCAAGTAGCACAAAGTATAGTTACGTTAGGCTAAACTAGGCTTTACTTGGCAATGCTAGGCTAGAGTAGAATAAAGTAGAGTAGAGTAGAGTAGAGCAAGGTTAGGTTAGGCTACTTCATTGGGATATGTTAGAATAGAGAAGAGTAGAATAGAATGGAGTAGAGTAGAGTTGAGTTGAGTAGAATAGAGTATAAGAGAACTGAGTGGAGTATAGTAGAGTAGAGTAGAGTAGAGCTAGGTTAGGCTAGGTTAGGGTAGGCAAGGCTAGAGTAGGCTAGGCTATGCTAAGCTAGAGTAGAGTAGAGTAGAGTAAATTATAAAGTAGAGCATAGTTAGGTAAGGCTAGGCTAGAATAGAGTAGAGTGGAGTAGATCAGAGTAGAAAAGAATATAGCAGACTAGAGCAAACTAGAGTAGAGTAGAGAAGAGTAAAGTAGAGTAAAGCAATGTAGAGAAAAGCAAACCAGAGTAAAGAGGAGTAGAATATAGTAGAGTAGAGTACAGTAGAGTAGAGTAGAGCTAGGTTAAGCTAAGCCAGGCTAGGTTAGAGTAGAGTAGAGTTGAGTAGTGTGTAGTAGAGTAGAATAGAGTATAGTAGAGTAGAGTAAAGTATAGTATAATATAATAGAGTGGAGTAGAGTAAAGCTATCTTAGGCTTGGCCACATCAAGCTTTGCTAGGTTAGGTTAGGCTAGGTTAGAGTAGAGTAGAGTAGAGTATAGTGAGTAGAGTATAAAAGAATATAGTAGAGTAGACTAGAGCTAGGTTAGGCTAGTAAGGCTATAATGCAGTAGAACATAGTAGAATTGAGTAAAGTAGAGCAGAGTAGAGTAGAGCACAACAGAGTAGTGTAGAGCAAAGTAAAGTTGTGTTAGTTTAGGTTAGGCTAGGCTAGGTTAGGCTTTTCCATGCTATGCAAAGCTAGGCTATAGTATAGTAGAGTAGGATAGAGTAAAGCTTGGTTTAACTAGGCTAGGCCAAGCTTAGTTAGAATGGAATAGAGTAGACTAAATTAGAGTAGAGTAGGGTTTGGGTTGATTAGGCTAGGCTAGAGTAAATAGAGTAAAGTAGAGTAGAGGATTATAGAGAAGAGCAGAGAATAATAGAGTAAAGTAGATTATAGTAGAGTAGAGTATGAGTATAATAGAGCAAAGTTAGGGTAGGCTAGGTTGGGCTAGGCTAGGCCAAGGTAGGCTAGGCTAGGCTAGGTTGGAGTGGAGTATAGTAGACTAGAGCTTAGTTTTGCTAGGCTTGGCAAGGCTAAACTAGAGGAGAGTAGAGTTGAGTAGAGCAGAGCAACACAAAGTATAGCAAAACAAGATATATTAGAGTAAAGTAGAGTATAGTAGAGTAGAGCATATAAAAAAGAGTAGAATAGAGTAGAGTAGAGCAGAATATAGTAGAGCTAGGTTAGGCAAAGCGAGACTAGGGCTAGGCTAGGCTAGTTTAGAGTAAAGTAGAGTAGAGTAGAGTAGAGTCAAGTATAATGGAGTATAGTAGAGTAGTGTTAGGTCAGGCTAAGCTAGGTGAGGCTAAAGTAGGCTAGCCTAGGTTACGATATACTAGACTAGAATAGAGTAAAGTAGAGTAGAGTATAGTAGAGTGGAACAAGGTTAGGCTACGCTAAGCTATGCTAAAGTAGAGTAAAATAGAGTAGAGCAAAGCAGAGCAAAGAAGAGCATAGTAGAGTAGAGCAAAGTAGTGTGTAGTAGAAAAGAGTATAGTAGAGTGGAGTATAGTAGAGATGAGATAAGCAGAGCAGAGAAGAGTATATCAGTGCAGAGAAGAGCAAAGCAAGGTTAGGTAAGACAAAGATAGGTGAGGCTAAGTAGAGTAGAGTAGAGTAGAATAGAACTAGTTAGGTTAAGCTAGGCTATGATAAATTAGAGTAGAGTAGAGTAGAGCTAGGTTAGGGTAGGCCAGGCTAGGCTAAGTTAGGCTATGCTAGAGTCAAGTAGAGAAGAGTATAGTTGTGTATAGTAAAGCTAGGTTAGGTTTGGCTAGGCTAAGCTAGAGTAGAGTAGAGCAAAGTAGAGTAGAGCATAGTAGAGCAGACTAGAGCAGAGTAGAGTAGAGAAGAGTAGAGCATTACAGTGTAGAAATGAGCTAAGTTAGGCTAGACTGGGCTAGGCTAAGCAAGAGTAGAGTAGAGTAGAGTAGGTTGGGCTAGGTTAGGGCAGAGTAGAGTAAAGTAGAGTAGAGTAGAGTAGAAGAGAGGAGAGTAGAGGAGAGGAGAGGAGAGGTGAAGAGAGCAAATTGGAGCAAGTAGAGTAGACCAGAGCCGGGTAGAGTTGAGCAAGGTAGAACAGATTGAAGTAGAGCTAAGTTAGCCTAGGTTAGGCTAGGTTAGGTTAGAGTAGAGTAGAGTATAATAGAGTGGAGCTAAGATAGGTTAGGTTAGTTTAGGGTAGGCTAGGTTTTGCTAGGCCAAGCAAGGCTAGAGTTTAGTACAGTAAGGTAGAGCTATGTTAAACTAGGTTAGGTTAGGCTAAGCTAGGACAGAGTAGAGTAGATTTGAGTAAACTAAAGTAGTAGATAGTAAAGAAGAGTAGAGCAATACAGAGTAGAGTACAGTAGAGTGGAGTAGAGTACAGTAGAGTAGAGCAAACTATAGTAGAGTAGTGCATAGTGAGTAGAGCAAAAAATGGTAGAATAAAGCAAAGTATTATAGAGAAGAGTAGAGCAGAGGAGAGTAGATTAGGGCAGATTAGAGAAGAGTAGAGTAGAGAAGAATCGAGAGTAGTAAGACTAAGCTAGGCTCAGTTAAGTAAGGAAAGGCAAGAGTAGAGTAGAGTAGAGTAGAGTTGAGTAGAATAGAGCAGAGCTGTTAGATTAGCCTAAGCTAGGCTAGGCTAAGTTAGACTACATTAGGGTTGGATAGGTTAGGCTGGAGTAGAGTAGATTATAGTAGAACAGAATAGAGTACAGTAAGGTTAGGCTAGGCTAGGGTTGGCAAAACAAGGTTGGAGTAGAGTAAAGTAAAGTATAGTAGAGTAGAATAGAATAGAGATAAGTAGAGTAGAGTAGAGTAGAATAGAGTAAAACATAGTAGAGCTAAGTTTGGCTTGCTTTGGTTAAGTCATGCTAGGTTATGCTAGGCTAGGCTAGGTTAGAGTATAGTAGAGTAGAGCAGAGTAGAGTAGAGTGGAATAGAGTAGAAGGAGGTTAGGCAAGACAAAACTAAGTGAGGCTAAGCTAGGTTAAGGTAGGTTAGGCTAGGCTAGAGTATAGTATGGTAGAGCTAAGTTAAGCTTGGCTAGGCTAAGCTAGGCTAGAGTATAGAAAAGGGTAGAGCATACCATAATAGAGCATTATAAAGTAGAGTAGAGTAGAAAAAGTAGAGCATATTTGAGTAGAGTATAGTAGAGTAGAGATAGCTTTGGGTTAGCTAGGCTAAGCAAGCAAAGGATATTCTAAAGTAGAGTATAGAAGAGTGAGTAGAGTGTAATGAAGCTTGGTTAGGCTATGCTAGGCTATAATAAAGTAGAATAAAGTAAAATAGAGTAGAGTAGAGAAGAATAGGGTAAAGTAGAGAAGAGTAGAGTAGATAAGAGTAGAGTAAAGTAGAGGAGAGGAGAGGAGAGGAGAGGAGAGGAGAGCAGAGCATAGTCGAAGAGTAGAGTAGAGCAATGTAGAGCAAAGAAGAGCAGAGCAAAATAGAATAATGCAGAGTAGAGGAGAGCAGAGCAGTGTAGAGTAGAGTAGAGCTAGGTTAGGCATGGTTAGGCTAGACTAAGCAAGGCTAGGCTAAAGAAGAGTAGAGTAGAGTAGAGTTGGGTAGAGTAGAGTAGAGGTAGGCTAGGCTAGAATAGGAAAGGCTAAGTTAGGCTAGGCTAGGCTCAAGTAGAGTAGAGTGGGGTAGAGTAGAGTTAGATTAAGCTAGGCTATTGTATTATAGAGTAGAGTAGAGTAGAGCAAAGTAGAGCATATTTGAGTAGAGTATAGTAGAGTAAAGATAGCTTAGGGTAGGATAGACTAGGCTAGCCAAGGATATGCTAAAGTAGAGTATAATAGAGTAGAGTAGAGTATAATAAAGTTTGGTTAGGCTATGCTAAGCTATAGTAGAGTAAAGTAGAGTAGAGTAGAGTAGAGTAGAATAAGGTAAAGTAAAGAATAGTAAAGTAGAGGAGAGGAGAGGTGAGGAGAGGAGAGGAGAGGAGAGCAAACCATAGTAGAAGAGTAGAGTAGAGTAATGCAGAGCAAAGTAGAGCAGAGCAAAATAGAATAATGTAGAGTAGAGTAGAGTAGAGCAATGTAGAGTATAGTAGAGTTAAGTTAGGCTAGGGTAAGCTAGACTAAGCTAGGCTAGGCTAAAGAAGAGTAGAGTAAAGTAGAGTTGGGTAGAGTAGAGTAGAGGTAGGCTAGGCTAGGAAAGGTTAAGCTAGGCTAGGCGAGGCTCAAGTAGAGTAGAGTAGGGTAGAGTAGAGCTAGATTAAGCTAGGCTAGTGTATTATAAAGTAGAGTAGAGTAGAGTTTAATAGAGTATAGTAGAGTAGAATAGTGTAAAAAAGAGTAAAATAGCATATACTAGAGAAGATGAGAGGGGAGGAGGGGAGAGGAGAGAAGAAGAGAGCAAGTAGGGTCGAGTAGAGCATAGCAGAGCAAAGCAAAGTAAAGCTGAACAGAGTAGAGTAGAGCAGAATAGAGTAGATTAGAGCAAAGTAGACTAGAGCAGAGTAGAGAAGAGCACAGAAGAGTAGAGGAGAGCAAAGTAAAGTAGAGATAAGTAGAGTAGAGCTGTAGAGTAGAGAAGAGTAGAGTAGAGCTTGGATAGGTTAGGATAGGTTAGGTTAGAGCAAATAGAGTAGAGCATACTAAAGTAGATTATAGTATAGTAGAGAATAGCAAAGCTAGGTTAGGCTAGGCTAGGCTAGAGTATAATAAAAAAGATTAGAGTAGAGTAGAGTGAAATAGAGCAGAGTATAGTAGAGTACAGAAGAGTAGAGTAGAGCAAAGCATAGTAAAATTGAATAGAGTAAAGCAAAGCTGAGCAGACTAGAGAAGAGCTAAGTTAGGCTAGGCTAGGCTAATATATGATAGATTTGACTATAGTAGACTTAAAGTAGAGTAGAGCAAAGTTAGGATAGGCTAGGCTAAGTTAGGGTAGGATAGGGTAAGGTAGGCTAGGCTATGCTAGGCTAGGGTAGAGTAGAGTAGAGTAGAATAAAGCAAAGTAGAGTAGAGTAGAGCTAAGGTAGGCTATCTAAGCAAGGCTAGGCAAGGCTAAGCTAGAGTAGAGTAAAGTGGAGTGGAGTAGTGTAGAGTAGAGTAGAGTAGAGTAAAGAAGAGTAGAGCTAGGTTATGCTAGGCTAGGCAAGAGTTGGCTAGGCTAGGCTACAGTAGAGTAGAGTAGAGTATAGTAGAGTATAGTAGAGAAGAGTATAATAAAGTATAGAAGAGAAGAATAGAGTAGAGTAGAGTATAATAAAGTATGATGGAGTAGAGTATAGTAGAGCTCGACTAGGCTAGTGTGTAATATAATAGAGTAGTGTAGAGTAGAGTAGAGCAGAGCAGAGTAGTATAGAGTGAAGCATACCAGAGTAGAGTAGAGTAGAGCTTGGTTAGGGTAGGTTATGCTAGATTAGACTACAGTAGAGTAGAGTAGAGCTTGGTTTTGCTAGGATAGGGTAAATTAGAGTAGAGTAGAGTAGAGTAAAGTATAGTAAAGTAGAATAGAGTTAAGTTAGGTTATGCTTGGCTTAATTAGGCTAGGCTATATTAGAGTACAGTTGCGTAGAGTAATGTAGAGTAGAGTAGAGTAGACTAGAATAAAGCTATGTTAGGCTAGGTTAGGCTATGCTCAACTAGGCTAGAGTAGAGTAGAGTAGGGCATAGTAGAGTAGAGAAGCGTAGAGCAGAGTAAAGTAGTGTAGAGTAGAGCAAAGTAGAGGAAAGTACAGTGGAGTAGAGTAAACAAGAGCATAGTTGGGTTAAGCTACACAAAGCTAGGTTAAGCTCGAGTAGAATAGAGTAGAGTAGAGATAGGTAGGGCTAGGATTAGATAGGCTAGGTTTGACTCGAGTAGAGTAGAGTTGAGTAGAGTAAAGGAGAGTAAGTAGAGCTAAGTTAGATTAGCTAAGGTTTGAGAGGCAAGGATAGGCTAGGCTAAAGTAAAGTAGAGTATAGGAGAGTTAAGATGAGTAGAGTGGTGTAGATTAGAGTAGAGTAGAGTTGAGTAGAGCATAGTAGAGAAGAGTAGAGCAGAGTAGAGTAGAATAAGGTTAAGTTAGGCTAAGCTACGTTAGAGTAGAATACAGTTTAGCTAGGTTCGGCTAGGTTAGGCAAGGTTATGTTAGGGTAGAGTAGAGAAGAGTATAGTAGAATAGAGTAGAGTAGAGCAAAGCAAAGCAAAGTAGAGCTATAGGGTATAGAAGAGTAGAGCAGAGCAGAGTTGAGTTGAGCTTAGCTAAGCAGAGTAGAACAGAGCAATGTAGAGCAGGGTTTGGTTAGCTAAGCTAGGTTAAGCTATGTTAGGGTCGAGTAGAGTGGAGTAAAGTAGAGTAGAGAGAGCTAGTTTAGGTTAGGATAGGCTAAAGTAGGCTAGGCTAGAGAAGAGTAGAGTATAAAGTAGAGTAATGCAAAGCAGAGCTGAGCAGAGCAAAGAAAAGCAGAGTAGAGCAACGCAGAGCATAGTGGAGTCAGACACAGCATAGAAAAGTAACGTAGAGCAGAGTGGCACAGAACTAGGTTAGCCTTGGCTAGAGCAGAGTAGAGTAGAGCTCAGTTAGGGAAAGCTAGTTTAGAGTATAACAGAGAAGAGTAAAGTAAATTAGAGAAGAGTAGAGTAGAATAAAGAAGAGTAGAGTAGAACAGAGCAAGTAAAGTAGAGCTAGATTAGGCTAGGCGAGGATAAGCAAGGTTAGACTATAATAGCGTAGAGTTAAGTTAAGTTTGGCTTAGCTAGGTTACAATAGAGTAGAGTAGAGTAGAGGAAAGTAAAATAGAGTAATGCAAACTAGAGTAAAGTAGAGCTAGGTTAGGTTATTCTAGGCTAGGCTAAGAAAAGTTAGGCAAAGCTAGGCTAGAGTAGAGTAGAGCTAAGTAGAATAGATAGAGTAAAGTATAGTAGAGCTAGGTTAGGCTTGGCTAGGCTAGGCTAGAGTATAATAGGGTAGTTTATAGTAGAGCAGAATAGAAAATAGTAGAGCAAAATAGAGCAAAATAGAGTAGAGTAGAGCAAATCAGAGCTAAGTTAGGCTAGGCCAACCATGGCTAAGCTAAGCTATAGTAGAGTACAATAGTGTAGAGCTAGGTAAAGCTTTGTTAGGCTAGATGATGCTAGAATAGAGTAGAGTAGAGTAGAATAGAGCTAGATTTGGCTAGACTAGGCCAAGCTAAGGTATGCTAGGATAGGCTAAGCTAGAGTAGAGTAGAGTAGAGTAGGCAAGGCTAGGCTAAGCTAGAGTAGAGTAGAGTAGGGTAGAGTAGAGTAGAGTAGAGAATTGCAAAGTAATGAAGATCATACTAGAGCAGAGTAGAGTAGGGTAGAGAAGAAAAG
>JAIUJO010000656.1:10000-17500 GCA_023846275.1 Vanilla planifolia
TCTACTTCTACAACACCATCATCTTCTTTTTCCACTTCTTCTTCTTCTTCTTCTCCTTCTTTTTCTTCTTCTACTTCTTCTTCTTCTTCTTCTTCTTCTTCTTCTGCTTCTTCTTCTGCTTCTTCTTTTTCTTCTTCTTCTTCTTCTTCATCTTTTCTTCATTTTCTTCTTCTTCTTCTTTTTCTTCATCTTCTTGTTCTTCTTCAACAACATCTTCTTCTACTTTTTATGTTTCTTCTTCTTCTTCTTCTTCTTCTTCTTCCTCCTCTTGCTCTTCTTCTACATTTCCTTCTTCTTCTCCTTCGTCTTCATCATCTTCTTCTTGTTCTTATAGTTCTATGTCTTCTACTACTACTTCTTCTTCTTCATCTTTTTCTTCTTCCTTTTGTTCATTATTGTCTTCTTCTTTTCCTCCTCCTTCATCTTCTTCTTCTACTTCTTTTTCTTCTTCTTCTTCTTCTCCTTCTTCTTCTTCTTCTTCTTCTTCTATTTCTCCTTTTTCTTCATTTTTCTTCTGCTTCTTCTTTTTCTTCTTCTTCTTTTCCTTCTTCTTCTTCTTCCTCTTTTTCTCCTTCTTCTTCTTCTATCTCATTCTATTTCTTCTTCTCTTCTTCGTCTTCTTCTTCATTTTCTTCTTCTTTGTCTTCTTCTTCTTCTTCTTCTTCCTTGTCCTCTTTATCATCTTTGTTATGTTTTTTCTTCTACTTCTTCATTACCATCATTATCATCTTCTTCTTCTCTTCTTCTTCTCATTCCTCTTCTTCTTCTTCTTCTTCTACTGCTTCTTCTTCATCTTTTTCTTTGTCTACTTCTTCTTCTTCATCTTCTTCTTTTCTTCTTTTTATTCTTCTTCTTCTTCTTCTTTTTCTTCTTCTTCGTCTTCTTCCTTTTCAAGATCAACTTCTTCTTCTTCTTATGTTTCTTGTTCTTCTTCTTCTTTTTCTTCTTCTTTATTTTCTTTTTCTTCTTCTTCTTCTTCTTCTACTTCTACTTCTTCATCTTCTTCTTCTTCTTATTCTTCTTCTCTTCTTCTTATTCTTCTTCATCATCTACTACTGCTTCTTTTCCTCTTCTTCATCTTTTTCTTCATCATCATCATCTTCTTCTTCTTCTTCTTCTTCTTCTTGTTCCACTTTTTCATCTTATTCTTTATACTCTTATACATCTTCTCCTTCTTCCACTTGTTCTTCTTCTTCTACTTCTTCTTCTTTCTTCTTCTTCTTCTTCTTCTACTACTACTTCTTCTTCTTCTTTTTCTTCTTATACTTCTTCTTCTTCTTTTTCATCATCTTTAGCTTCTTCTTCTTCTTTTTCTTCTTCTTCTCCTCCTTAACATTCTTCTCAATTCTATTCTTCTTCTTCCCATTCTTCATCATCTTCTTCTTCTTGTACTTCTTCTTCTTCTTCTTCTTCTTCTTCTTCTTCTTCCTCCTCCTCTTCTTCCTTCTCTTCTCCTCCTTCTCCAGCTTGTTCTTCTTCTTTCTCTTCTTCTTCTTTTACTTTTTCTTCTTCTTCTTCATCTTCTTCATCTTCTTCTTCTTCTACTTCTTCTACATCTTCTTCTTCTTTCTTCTTCTTCTTCTTCTACTTCTTATTCTTCTTTCTCTTCTTTCTTCTTCTTCTTTCATTACTTCTTCCTCTTCTTTCATTACTTCTTCTTCTTCTACTACTTTATCATCTTCTTCTTCTCCTTCTTTTTCTTCTTCAACTACTTTTTTTTTCTTCTACTTCTTCTTGTTCCTTTCTACTTCTTCTTCTTCATCATCTTCTTCTTCTTCATCTTCATCTTCTTCTTCTTCTTCTACTTCTACTTTTTCTTTCTTCTTCTTCTTCTTCTTCTTCTTCTTCTTCCTCTTCTTCTTCTTCTTCTTGTTCTTGCTCTTCTTCTTCTTCTTCTTCTTACTTCTTCTTCTTATTCTTCTTTTTCTTTTTCTACTTTGTTCTTCATCATGATCTTTTTCTTCTTTTTCTTCTTCTTCTTCTTCTTCTTCCTTGTCTTCTACTTCTTTTTCTTCTACTTATTCTTCTTTCTTTCTTTCTTCTTCTTTTACTTCTTCTTGCTCTTCAACTTCTTTTTTTTTTCTACTTCGTCTTCTTTTTCTTCTTCCTCTCCTTTTCCTTCTCCTTCTTCTGGTTCTTTTTCTTCTTCTTCTTCTTCCTATTCATCTTCTTCTACTTGTTCTTCTTCTTCTTCTTCTACGTCTTCTTCATCCTTGTCTTCTTCTTCTTCTTCTTCTCTTCTTTTTCTTCTTTGTCTTCTTCTTCTTCTTTTTCTTCTTCTTCTTCTTCTTCTTCTTCTTCGTTCTTCTTCTTCTTTTTTTGCCTTCTTCTTCTACTTATACTTCTTCTTTCTTCTTCTTGTTTTTCTTCTCCTTTCTTCTTGTTGTTTTTCTTCTTCTTTTGCTTCTTCTTTCTTCTTCTACTTCTTCTTCTTCTTCTTTCTTCTTTCTTCTTCTTTTTCTTCTAATTCATCTTTTTCTTCTCCTTTTTCTTCTTCTTCTTCCTCTTCCTCTTCTTCTTCTTCTTTTTCTTCTTCTTTACCTTTTTTTTCTTTTTCTTCTCTTCTTCTTCGCCTTCTTCTTCCTCTTTTTCTTCTTCTTCTTCTTCTACATCTTCTTCATCTTCTTCTTCATCTTCTTCTTTGACTTGTTAATCTTCTACTTCTTCGGCTTTTTCTTCTTTTTCTTCTACTTCTTCTTCTTCTTCTTCTACTTCTTCCTTCTCTTCTTCTTCTTCTTCTTCTTCTTCGTCTTCTTTCTTCTTCTTATTCTTCTTCTTCTTTTTCTTCTTCTTCTTCTTCTCCTTCTTCTTCTTGGTCTTGTTCCTCTACTTCTTCTTTTTCTTCATCATCTTCTTCTTCTTCTTTTTCTTCTTCTTATTCTTCTTCACCTTCTTCTTCTTCTTCTTCTTCTTCTTCGTGTTCTTCTTCTTCTTCTTCTTCTTCTTCTTCTTCTTCTTCTTACTCTTCTACTTTTTCTTCTTCTTCTTCTTCTTCTTCTTCTACTACTTCTACTACCACTTTCTCTTCTGCTTCTTGTTCTTCCTTTTCTTCTTCTACTACTTGTGCTTCATTTCCTTCTACTTTTTTTTTCTTCTACTTGTTCTTCTTTCTTCTTTCTTCTTCTTCTTCTTCTACTTTTTCTTCTCCTTCTTCTTTTTCTTAATCTTCTACTTGTTCTTTCTCTTCTTCATCATCATCTTCTTTTTCTTCTTCTTCTTCTTCTTCTTCTTCTTCTTCTTCTTCCTCTTCTACTACTTCTTTTTCTTCTTCTTCTTCTTCTTCTACCACTCCTTTTTCTTCTTCATCTTTCTAATTCTTTTACTTCTTCTTCTTCTTCTTTCCTTTTAGTTCTTCTTCGTTATTTTCTTCTTTTTCTTTTTTGTCTTCTACTTCTAGTTTTTGTTGTTTTTCTTCCTCTGCTTCATCATCATCAACTTCTTCTTCTTCTTCTCCTTCTTCTTCATCTTTTACTTCCTTTACTTCTTCTTCTTCTACTTCTTGTTCTTCTTCTTCATCAACATCATCATCATCTCCTTCTTCTTCTTCTTCTTCTTCTTCATCAACATTTTCTTCTTTTTATGTTTTTCTTCTTTTTCTTCATCGTCATCTTCTTCTTTGTTTTCTTCTTCTTCTTCTTCTTCCTCTTTATCTTCTTCTTGTTCTTCTTGTTGTTCTTCTTCTTCTACTTCTACTACTAGTACTTCTTCTTCTTCTTTTTCTTCTTCTTCTTCTTCTTCATCATCTTCTTTATCTTCTTCTTCTTCTTCTTCTTCTTCTTCTTTTTCATCATCTTCTTCTTATACTTCTTCTTCCTTTTCTTCTTCTTCTTCTTTATCTTCTTCTTCTTTTTGGTCATCTTCTTCTTATTCTTGTTCTTCCTGATGTTCTTCTTCTTCTTCTTCTTCTTTGACTTGTTGATCTTTTTCTACTTCTTCTTTAAATACTTTTAATTCTTCTTCTTTCATCTCCTACTTCTTTCTTCTCCTTCTTCTTCTTCTTTTTCATCTTCTTCTTCAACTTCTTCTTCTTCTTCTACTTCTACTTCTTCTTCTTCTTTTTCTTTTTCTTTTTCTTGTTCTTCTTCTACCCCTCGTCCTTCTACTTTTTCTTCTTCTTCTTCTTCTTCTTCTTCTTCTCCTCCTCCTCTTTCTTCACCTTCTTCTACTTCTTCTTCTTCTTCTTCTTCTTCTTCTTCTTCTTTTTCCTCCTCCTCCTCCTCCTCCTCCTCCTCCTCTTCTTCTTCTACTTCTTCTTCTTCCTCTACACTTCTTCTTCTTCTACATCTTCATCTTCTTTCTTCTTCTTAATCATCTACTTCTTATTCTTCTTCTTCTTCTTCTTTCTTCTTCTTCCACTTCTTCTTCTTATTCTTCTGCTTCTTCTTCTTCTTCTTCTTCACCTTCTTCTTCTTTTTCTTCTTCCTCTTCTTCTTCTTCTTCTTCTTCTTCATCTCCTTCTTCTTCTTCTCTTCTTCATTTTCTTCCTCTTCTTCTTTTTCTTCTTCTCTCTTCTTCTACCTCTTCTTCTTTTATTTCTTGTTCTTCCTCTTCTTCCACTACATCTTCTTCTCCGTTTTCTTCTTTTTCTTCTTCTTCTTCTTCTTCTTCTTCTTCTTTTTCTTCTTCTTCTTCTTCTTCCTTGTTTTTCTTCTTCTTCTTTGTATTCTTCTTCTTCTGCTTCTTCTTGTTCTTGTTGTTGTTCTTCTTCTTCTACTTCTTCTTCCTCCTTTGTTTCTTTTTTATTCTTCTTCTTCTTGTACTACTACTACTACTTCTTCCCCTTTTTTTTCTCTTCTTTGTCTTCATCTTCTACTTCTTTTTCTTCTTCTTCGACTACCTTTTCTTTTTTGTCTTCTTATTCTTCTTCTTCTTCTTCATCTTCTTCTACTTCTTTTTGTTTTCCTTCTTCTCCTTCTTATTCCTCTTCTTCTTCCTTTTGTTCTTCTTCTTCCTCTTATTCTTCATCTTCGTCTTCTTCCTCTTTTTCTATTTTTTGTTTTTCTCTTCTTCTTTTCCCTCTTCTATCTTCCTCTTCATCATCATCATCATCTTCTTCTTCTTATTCTTCTTCTTTTTCTACATCATCTTCTTCATCATCTACCTCTTCTTCTTCTACTTCCATCTTATTCTTCTTCATCTTCACTTCTTCTTCGACTTTTTCTTTCTTGTCTTCTTCGACTTTTTCTTCTTTGTCTTCTTCTTCCTCTTCTTCTTCTTCTTTTTCATCTCCTTCTTCGTATTCTTATTCTTTATTCATCATCATCTTCTTCTTCTTCTTCTTCTTCTTCTACTACTAATTCTCTCCATCTATTTCTTCTTCTTCTTCTCCTTCTCCTATTACTTCTTCATCTTCTTTGTTCTTCTTTTTCTTGTTCATCTTTATCTTCTTCTTCTTCTTCTTCTTCTTCTTCTTCTTCTGCTGTCTCCTTCTTCTTCTACTTCTTCTTCTTCTTCTCTTTCTTCTTCTCCTCCTCCTACTACTACTACTTCTACTTCCACTTCTTCTTCTTCTTCTACTTCATCCTCCTCTTCCTCTTCTTCTTTTTTCTTCTTCTTCTTCTTCTACCGTTACTTTTTCTTCTTCCTCTTTTTTTTCTTCCTTTAATTTTTATTCTTCTCTCTCTTTCTTCTTTTTTCTTCTTTCTTCTTCTTCTTTTTCTTATTCTCCCTCCTCTTCTTCTTCTTCTTCGTCATCATCATCACCATCATCATCTTCTTCTTCTTCTTCTTCTTCTTCTTCTTCTTCCTCTTATTCCTCCTCTTCTACTACTACTACTACTACTTCTTTTTCTTTTTCTTTTACTTCTTTTTCATCCTATTCCTCTTAATTTTCTTCTTCTTCTCTATTTTTTCTTCTTCTTCTACTTTGATTCTTCTACCACTTCTTCTTCTACTACTTCTACTTCTACTTCTCCTTTTTCTTCTGTCTTCATCTTTTAATTCTTCTCTACTTCTTCTTCTTCTTCTTTCTCTTCTTCTAATTCTCTTACTTCTTCTTCATCATCATCATCTTCTTCTTCTTCTTTTTCCTCTTCTTCTTCTTCTTCTTCTTCTTTTTCAATCAACTTCTATTCTTCTTATTCTTCTTCGTATTCTTCTTCTTCTTCGTTTCTTTGTCTACTTCTTCTTCTTCTTCTACTTCTTTTTTTTTGTTATCTTCTTCTTTGCCTTCTTCTTCTACTTCTTCTTCTTCTTCTTCTTCTTCTTTGTATTCTTATTCTTCTTCTTCTTCATCATCTTCTTCTTCTACTTCTTGTTATTCTTCTTCTACTACTTCTTCTTCTTCATTTTCCTTTTCTTCTTCTACTCTTTTCTCTTCTTCTTCTTCTTCTTCTTCTACTTCTTCTTTTTCTTCTTCTTCTTCTTCTTCTTTTTCTTTTACCTTGTTCTTCTCCTCTTCTTTTCAATCTTCTACCTCTTCTTCCCCTTCTTCTTCTTCTACTTCTTCTTTTACATCTTCTTCATCATTATCATAATCATCATCTTCTTCTTCTATTTCCTTTTCTTTTTCTACTTCTTCTTATTCTTCTTTTTCCTCTTCTTCTGCTTCTTATTCATCTTCTTCTTCTTTTTCTTTTACCTCGCCTTCATCTAGTTCTTATTCATCTTCTTCTTCTTCTACTTTTATATCTTAATTTTCTTCTTCTTCTTCTTCTTCTTTTTCTTCTTCTTCTTCTTCTTCCTCTTCTTCTTCTTCGTCTTCTTCTACTTCTTCTTCTTCTTCATCTTCTACCTCTTCTTCTTCTTCTTCTTCTTTTTACTCCTTCGACTCTTCTTCTTCTTCTTCTTCTTCTTTTTCTTCGTCTTCTTCTCCTTCTTCTTCTTCTTCTTCTTCTTGTTCCTCTTCTTCTTCTCCTTCTTCATCTTCTTCATTTTCTTCTTCTCTTCTTCTTCTACTTCTTCTACTACTACTACTATTACTTCATCATCTTCTTCTTCCTCATCTTCATCTTATTCTTCTTATTTTTCTTCGTCTTTTTCTTCTTCTTCTTGTTCTTCTTCTTATTCTTCTTATTATTCTTCTTCTTCTTTTTCATCGTTTCTTCTTATTCTTATTCTATTTCTTCTTCTTCTTCTCCTTCGTCTTCTTCTTCTTCTTCTACTTTTCTTGGGTCCTCTTCATCTATTTCTTCTTCTTCTTTCTTCTTCATCTTCTTCTTCTTTCTTCTTCTTCTTCTTCTTCATCATCATCTTCTTCTTCTTCTTCTTGCTCTTCTTTTTCATCCTTTTCTTCTTCTTCTTCTTCTTCTTCTTCTCCTCCTCCTCCTGCTCCTACTCCTCCTTTTTTCTATACTTCTTCTTTGTCCTCTTCTTCCTCCTCTTCTTCTTTGGCTTCTCCCTCTTCTTCTGCACCTTCTTCTTCTTCTTCTTCTTCTTCTTCCTCTCTTCTACTATTGCTACATTTTCTTCTTCTTCTTCTACTTCTATTACTTCTTTTTTTACATCTTCTGCTTCTTTCTTCTATGTCTTCTTCTTCTTCTTCTATGTCTTCTTCTTCTT
>JAIUJO010000656.1:32500-35000 GCA_023846275.1 Vanilla planifolia
ATCTTCTTCTCCTTCTACATCTACTTGTTTTACTTTTTCTATTTCTTCTTCTTCTTTCTTCTTCTTCTTCTGCTACTGCTTTTTCTTCTTCTTCTTTCTTCATCATGTTCTTCTTCTTCTTTTTCTTCTTGTACTACTACTACTACTTCTTCTTCTTCTTGTCCTTACTCTTCTTCTTCTTGTTCTTCTTTTTCCTCCTCCTCCTACTTTTACTTCTTCTTCTTCCATTTGTTCTTCCTTCTTCTCTTCTTCTTCTTCTTCATGTTCTACTTCTTTTACTTTCTATTCTTGTTCTTGTTCTTGTTCTTCTTCTTCTATATTTTCTTCTTCTTCATCATCATCTTCTTCTTCTTCTTCTTCTTCTTCTTCTTATTATTATTATTCTTCTTCTTCTTCTTTCTCTTCTTCTTCTTCATCATCTACTTTTTCTTCTTCTACTTCTACATTTTCTTCTACTTCTTCTTCTTTTTCTTCTTCTTTTTCCTTCTTCTTCTTCTTCTTCTTCTTCTTATTCTTCTTCTTCTTCTTCCACTTTTTCTTTTTCTGCTAATTCTTCTTCCTCTTCTTCTTCATCTTCTCCTTCTTCTACTTATTCTTCATCTTCATCATCATCATCATCATCTTCTTCTTCTTCTTCTTCTTCTTCTTCTACTACAACTACTATTGTTGCTACTACATCTTCTTCTTCTTCTACTTCCCCTTCTTCTTCTTCTTCATCTTCTTCTTCTTGTTCTACTTTTTCTTCTTCTTCTTCTTTTACTACTACTACTTCTTTTTCATCTTCTTCATCTTATGCTTAAACTTCTTCTTCTTCTTCTTCTACTTGTTCTTCTTGTTATACTTCTTCTCCTTTCTTCATCATCTCCTTCTGTTGCCACTTCTTCTTCTTTTTCTTTCATTTTCTTTTTCCTCTTCTTCTTTTTCTTCCCCATCTTCCTCTTCTTCTTCTTCCTCTTCTTCATCTTCTTCTACTACTACTTCTTCTTCTCAATGTTCTTCTTTTCTTTATTCTTCTATCTTCTTCTTCTTTTTCTACTACTACATCTTCTTCTTCGTCTTCATCTTCTTCTTCTTCTTTTTCTTCCTCTTCTTCCTCTTCTTCTACAACAACTACTACTAGTACTTTTTCATCTTCTTCTGCTTCTTCTTCTTCTTCTTCTTCAACTTCTTCCTCTTCTTCTTGTTATACTTCTTCTCCTTGTCCTTCTTCTTCTTCTTCTTCTTTCTTCTTCTTCTTCTTCTTCTTGTTCTTCTTCTTCTTCTACTTTTTTCTCTTCTTCTTGTCCATCTTCTTCAACTTCTACTTCTTTTTCTTCTTTTGGTTCTTCTACTTCTTCCTCATCTTCTTCTTCTTCTTCATCTTCTTCAACTTCTTCATCTTCTTCTTTTTTTTTCTTCTTCTCCTTTTTCTTCTTCTTTGTCCTCCTCCTCCTCTTTATCTTCTTCTTCTTCTTCTACTTCTTCTACTTCTACTACAATTACTATTATTCTTCTTCTTTCTTCTTCTTTCTCCGTTTCTTCTACTTCTTATTCTTCTTTTTCTTATTTCTTCTTCTTCTTCATCTTCCTCTTCCTCTTCTTCATTGCATCTTCTTCATCCTCTTCATCTTCTTCTTCTTCTTCTTCATCTTCTTCTTCTTCCTCTTCTTCATTTTTTTCCATCATCTTTTTGTTCTTCTTCTTCCTCCTCTTCTTTTCTTCTTCTACTTGTTCTTCTTCTTCTTCTTCTTTGTTCTTCTTCTACTTCTTCTTCTTCTTCTTCTTCTTCTTCTCATACTTCTTCTTCTCCTTTTTCTACTCCTTCGCCTTCTTGTTTTTCTTCTTCTTCTTCTTCTTCTTAAAATACTTCATCTTTGTCTTCTTCTTATTCATCATCATCTTCTTCTTCTTGTTCTTCTTCGTCTTCTTCTTCTTCATCTTCTTCTTCGTTTTCTTCTCCTTATAATTATTATTCTTCTTCCACTTCTTCTTCTTCCTCCTCTTCTTCTTCTTCTTCTTCAACTTCTTCTTCTTCTTCTTCTTCTTCTGTTTAATCATCTTTTTATTCCTATTGTTCTTCTCCTTCTTCTTCTTCTCCTTTTCCTCTATCTCTTTCTTATTCTTCTTCTTCATCCTCTTCTTCTTCTTCTTCTACATCTTCTTCATCATTCTTCCTCTTCATCTTCTTCTTATTCCTCTTCTTCTTCTTGAACTTCTTCTTCTTCTTTTTCTTCTATCTCATCATCTTCTTCTTATTCTTCTTCTTCTTCTTCTTCTTCTTCTTCTTCCTCTTCTTCTTCTTCTTCCTTCTCTTCTTCTTCTTCTTCTTTTTCTCCTTCTTCTTCTTCTTCTTCTTCTGCTTATTCTTTCTTCTTCTTCTTACTTCTCTTCTTATTCTTCTTCTTCTTCTGCTTCTTCTTCTTCTTCTTCTTCTTCCTCTTCTTCTTCTTCTTCCTTCTCTTCTTCTTGTTCTTCTTCTTTTTCTCCTTCTTCTTCTTCTTCTTCTTCTGCTTCTTCTTTC
>JAIUJO010000656.1:70000-77500 GCA_023846275.1 Vanilla planifolia
CTTCTTCAACTTCATCTTCTTGTTCTTGTTCTTCTTCATCTTATTATTATTATTATTATTATTATTATTATTCTTTTTCTTCTTCTTCTTCTTCTTCTCTTTCTTCTTCTTCTTCTTCTTCTTCTTCTTCTTTTTCTTCTTCTTCATTTTCTTCTTCTTTTTCTTCTTCTTCTTCTTGTTCTACTTCCTCTTCTTATGCTGGTTGGTCTTCTTCTTCTTCTTCAACTTCTTCATCATCTTCTTCTTCTTCTTCTAATTCTAATTCTTCTTCTCCTTTTCTTCTAGTTAGTCTTCTTCCTCTTCTTCTACTTCTTCTTCTTCTTCTTCTTCTTCTTCTAATTCTAATTCTTCTTCTCCTTTTCTTCTAGCTAGTCTTCTTCCTCTTCTTCTACTTCTTCTTCTTCTTCTTCTTCTTCTTCTTCTTCTAATTCTAATTCTTCTTCTCCTTTTCTTCTAGCTAGTCTTCTTCCTCTTCTTCTACTTCTTCTTCTTCTTCTTCTAATTCTTCTTCTCCTTTTCTTCAAGTTAGTCTTCTTCTTCTTCTTCTTCTTCTTCTCCTTCTCCTTTTTTTCTTTTTCTTTTTCTTCTTCTTCTTTCTCTTCTTCTTATTCTTCTTCTTAAACTTCTTTGTCTTTTTCTTGTTCTTTTTGTTCATTTTCTACTATTTCTTCATCTTCTTCTTGTTCTTCTTCTTCTTCTTTTCTCTTTCTTGTTTTTTTTGTTCTTCTCTTCTTCTTCTACTACTATTACTTTTTCTTTAGCTTCGTTTTCTTTGCCTTCTTCTACTTTTTCTTCTTCTTCTTCTTCTTCCACTTCTTCTTCTTCATCATCTTCTTTGACTTTTTCATCTTCTTCTTCTTCTTCATATTCTTCCTTATCTTCTTCTTTTTGTTCTTCTTCTCCTTGTTCTTAACCCTCTTCTTCTTCTTCCTTCTTTTTCTAGCTCCTCTTTTGTTTATTATTATTCTTCTTCTACTTCTTCTTGCTCTTCCTTCTCTTCTTCTTCTTCATCTTCTTCTCTCTCTCCTTTTCCTTCTTCTTCTTCATCTTCTTCTCTCTCTCCTTTTCCTTCTTCTTCTTCTTCTTCTTCTCCTACTTCTTCGTCATCAACTTCTTCTTCTTCTTCTTCGTCCTCCTCCTCCTCCTCCTCTTCCTCTTCTTCTTCATTTCTACTACTACTTGTTCTTCAACTTCTTCTTCTTCTTCTAATATGTTTTAAGAATTTTCTTCTTCTTTCTTCTTCTTCTTCTTCTTTCACTTCTTTTTCTTCTTCTTCTTCTACTTCTTTGTCATCTTCTTCTTCTTCTTCTTATTCTTATTCTTCTTCTCTCTTATTCTTGTTCTTCTTCTTTTTCTTTCTCTTCTTCTTCTTCTTCTTCTTCTTCTTCTTCTTCTTCTTATTTTTATTCCTCTCCCTCTACTTCTTTCTTCATCTTCTTATTTTTCATCTTATTCTTTCTTCTTCTTCTTCTTCCTCATTATAATCATCTTCTTCTTCTTCTTCTTCTTCTTCTTCTTCTTCTTTTTCTTCTTCTTTCTCCTTCTTCTTCTTCTTCCTCTTCTTCTTTTTCTTCATGTTTTGCTTCTTCATCTTTTCTACATCTTCTTCTTCTTCTTCTTCCACTTCTTTTTCCTCTTCTACTTCTTCTTCACCATCTTCTACTACTACTTCTTCTCCTTCCCCTTCTTCTCCTTTATTTTTCTTCTACTTCTTCTTCTTCTGCTTCTTCTTCTACAACTACTTCTTTTTCTTCTTCCTTGTCTTCTTCTTCTACTTCTTCTCCTTTTTATACTACTACTTCTTTCTCTTCTTCTTCTTCTTCTTCTTCTTCTTCTTCTTCTTCTTCTTCTTCTTCTTCTTCTTCTTCTTTTTCTTCTTCCTTTTGTTCATCTTCTTCTTCTTTCTCTTTTTCTTTTTTCTTCTTCTCCTCTTCTTCTTCTCCTTCATCATCCTCTTCTTCTTCTTCTCCTTTTTCTTTTTCTTCATCTTCTTCTTCATCCTCATCCTCATCATCATCTTCTTCTTCTTCTTCTTCTTCTTCTTCATCTACTTTTTCTTATTTTTCTTTTTCTTATTGTACTACTTCTTTCGCATCTTCTTCTTCTTCGACTTCTTCTTTTTCTTCTACTTCTTCTTCTTCTTCTTCTTCTTCCTGTTCTTCTTCTTCTTTGACTTCTTCATGATCGTCTTCTTCTTCTTCTTCTTCTTCTCCTACCTCTTCTTCCTCTTCTACTTCATCTTCCTCTTCTTCTTCTTCTTCCTCTTCTTTTTCTTCTTCTTCTTCTTTTTCTTCTTCTTTCTTCTTCTTCTTGCCCCTCTTCTTTTTCTTCTTCTTTCTCCTATTTTTCATCTTCTTCTTGTACTTTGTTCTTCTTTTACTACTTCATTTTCTCTCTTTTTCTTCTTCTTCTTATTCTTATTCTTATTCTTCTTCGCCTTCTTCTTCTTCTTCTTCATAATCTTATTCTTCTTGGTCTTCTTGCTCTCCTTCTTCTTCTTATTCTTCTTCATCTTCTTCTTTTTCTTCATCACCTTCTTCTTCATCATCGTCTTTTCCACTTCTTCTTCTTCTTCTTCTTCTTATACTACTACTTCATTTTCTCTCTTATTCTTCTTCTTATTCTTATTCTTATTCTTCTTCGCCTTCTTCTTCTTCTTCTTCGTCTGCTTGTTCTTCTTGCTCTTCTTCTTTTTCTTATTCTTCTTCATCTTCTCCTTTTTCTTCATCTTCTTCTTCGTCATCATCATCTTTTCTTCTTCTTCTTCTTCTACTATTACTTCATTTTCTCTCTTATTCTTCAACTTCTTCTACTACTTCTTTCTCTTCTACATCTTCTTCATCTATCTTCTTCTTCTTCTTCCTCCACTTTTTTTTATTCTTTTTCTTTTTCTTTATTTTTCTTCTTTTTCTTCTTGTTCATCTTCTTCATTTTCTTTGTCTTCTTCTTCGTCATCTTCTTCTCCTTCTTCTTCATCATCATCATCTTCTTCTTCTTCTTCCTCTACTTCTTCTTCTTCTACATCTTCGACTTCTTTCTTCTTCTTCTTCTTCTTTTTCATCATCATCTTCTACTTTTTATTCTTTTTCTACAAGTTTCTTCTTCTTGTTGTTTTTCATCTATTTCTTCTTCTTCTTCTTTTTCTTCTTCTCCTTCGTCATCATCATCTTCTTCTTCCTCTTCTTCTTCTACTTATTCTACTTCTTCTTCTACTACTACTTTTTCTTCTTTCCTCATCTTATTCTTTTTATTCTTCTTCTTCTTCTTCTTATTCTTCTTCTTCTTCCTCTTCTTATTCTTCTTCTTCTTCTTCATCTTCTTCTTCTTCTTCATCTTATTCTTCCTCTTCTTCTTTTTCTTATTCTTCTTCTTCTTATTATTATTATTATTATTATTATTATTTTTATTATTATTCTTCTTCTTCCTCATGTTCCTTGTTATTCTTTAACTTCCTCTTCTCCCTATTCTTCTTCTTCTACTACTACATCTTCATCTTCTTCCACCTCTTCTTCTTCTCCTCCTTCTTCTTCCTCTTCTTCTTCTTCTTCTGCTACTTTTGCTTCTTTTTCTTCTACTTCCTCTCCTTCTATCTTCTTCTTCTTCTTCTCCAACATTTTGTTCTTTTTCATCTTCTTCTTTCTTGTTCTTCTTCATAATCTTCTTTTTCTTCTTTTTCTTGTTTTCTTCTTCTTCTTCTTCTTCTTCTCCTTCTTCTCCTTCCTCTTCTTTTTTCTTATTCTTTTACTTCTTCTTCTTCTTCTTCATTTTCTTCTCCATCATCATCTTCTTCTTCTTATTCTTCTTCTTCTTTTTTTTTGTGTTCCTCTTCTTCTTCTTGTTCCTCTTCCTCTTCTTCTTTGTCTTCTTTTTCTTCTTCTTCTTCTTCTTCATCTTCATCTCTTTCTTCTTCTTCTTCAACTTCTTCTTCTACTACTACTACCTATTCTTCTTCTATCTCTTCTTCTTCTTCTTCTTCTTCTTTTTCTTCTTCTTTCTCTTCCTATTTTCTTCATCTTCTTCTTCTTTTTCTTATTCTTCTTCATCTACTACTACTACTACTTCTTTTTCTTCCTCTTTTTATTCTTCATCTTTTTCTTCTTATTCTTCTTCTTCTTCTTTCTCTTCCTATTTTCTTCATCTTCTTCTTTTTTTTCTTATTCTTTTTCATGTACTACTACTAATACTACTTCTTTTTCTTCTTCTTCTTATTCTTCATCTTCTTGTTCTTATTCTTCTTCTTCTTCTTTATCTTCATCTTCTTATAGTTCTTCTTCTTCTTCTACTTCTACTTCTACTTCTTCTTTTTCTTCTTTTTCTATTACTACTTCTTCTTCTTCCACTGCTTCTTCTTCTTTCCTCATCATCATCTTCTTCTTCTTCTTTTTATTCATCTTCTTCTTCGTTTTCTTCTTCTTCATCTTCTTCTTCCTCTTCTTCTTCTATTTCTTCTTCTTCATCTTCTATTTCTTCTTCTTCTTCTTCTTCTTCTTCCTCTTCTTTTTCTTCTTCTTTTTCTTCTTCTTCTTCTTCTTCCTCCTCATCCTCTTCTTTTTCTTTTTCTTCTTCTTCTTCCTCTTCTTCATCATGTAATTCTATTTCTTCTTCTTCTTCTTCTTCTTCTTTGTCTTTGTTCTTCTACTTATTTTTCTTCTTCTTGTTCTGCTTCTTCTTCTTCTTCTTCCTCTTCTTCTACTTCTTCTTCTCCTTCCTCTTCTTCTTCTTCTTCTCCTTCTCTTCTTCTTCTTCTACTACAACTTCTATTTTTTTTACTTCTTCTTCTTCTCCTTCCCTCTTCTTCTTCTCCTTCTTCTTTTACTTCTTCTTATTCTTCTTTCGTCTTTATTTTCTTCTTTCTTCTTCTACTTCTTCATCTTCTTTTTCTTCTTCTTCTTCTTTTCCTTCTTCTTCTTCTTCCTCTTCTTCTTCTTCTTCTTCTTCTTTTTTGGCTTCTTTTTCTTCTTCTTCTTCTTCTTCTCCACCTCCTCTTCCTCCTTCTTTATCTTCTTCTTCTTTTTCATTTTTCTACTTGTTCTTCTTCTTATTCATCATTTTCTTCTTCTTCGTCTTCTTCTAATTCTACTTTTTTGCCTTCTTCTTCTTCTTCTTCTTCTTTCTTCCTCTTCTTCTTTGTCATCTTTTTCTTCTTCTTCATCTACTTCTTCTTCTTCTTCTTCTTCTACTACTTCTTCTTCTTCTACTTCTACTACTTCTTCTACTTCTTTTTCTTCTTCTTCTTCTTATTCTTATTCTTCTTCTTGTTCTTCTTAATCTTGTTCCTCTTCTTCTTCATCTTCTTGATCTTCTTCTGCTTCTTATGTATCTTCTCTTTGTTCTTCCTCTTCTTCTTCTTCTTCATTTTCTTCTTCTTCTTCTTCATTTTCTTCTTCTTCTTCTTCTTCTTCTTCTCCTCCTTCTTTTACTTCTAATACTATTTCTTTTTCTTCTTCTTCTTGTTCTTCATCTTCCTCTTCTTCTTTTTCTTCTTTGTCTTCTTCACCTTCTTCTTCACCTTCTTCTTCTTCTTCTTCTTCTTCTTCCTTTTCTTATTCTTCTCCTTCTTCTTCTTGTTCTTCTTCTTTTTCTTCTTCTTTTTCTTCTACTTCCTCTTCTTCTTTCCTCTTCTTCTTCTCCTTCTATTTCTTCTTCTTCTACTACTACTTCTTCTTTCCTCTTCTTCTTCACCTTTACTACTTCTTCTTCTTCTTTCTTTTACTTCTTCTTCTTCTTTCTTTTACTTCTTCTTCTTCTTCTACTTCTTGTTTATCATCATAATCTTCTTCTTCTTTTTTTTCTTCTTCATCTTCTGCTTCTTCTTCTTCTTCTTCTTCTTTTTCTTCTTCTTCTTCTTCTTCTTCTTCTTCTTCTTCTTCTTCTTCTTCTTTAACATCTTCTCCTCCTCCTTTTTCTTCTTCTTTTTCTTCTTATTTTTTTTCTTCTTCTTCTTCTTCTTCTTCTTCTTATTCTTCTACAACTACTACTACTACTATTACTTTTCCTTCTTCTTCTTGTTGTTGTCCTTCCTCTACTTCTTCTTCTTCTTTTTCTGCTTCAACTTGTTCTTCTTCTTCATCTTCTACATCTTTTTCTTCTTCTGCTTTCTTCTTCTTCTTCTACTACTTCTTATTTGTCTTCTTCTTCTTTCTTGTTTCTCTTTCTTCTTCTTCTTCTTCTTCTTCTTCTTTTACTTCATCATCATCATCTTCTTCTCCTTCTTCTTCTTCTTCTTCTTCACTTCCTCCTTTTTCTTCTCCTCTTCTTCCTCTTCTTCTTCTTCTTCTATTTGTTTGTTTTTTCTTTTTTTTTCTTCATCTTCTTTTTCTTCTTCTTCTTTGGTTTTTTCTATTTCTTCATTTTCTTCTTCTACTTCTTCTTCATCTTGTTCTTCTTCTTCTTATTCTTCTTCTTGTATTACTACTTCTTCTTCTTCTTCTTCCATGCCTTCTTCATCTTCTTTGTCTTGTTCTTCTTCTTCATCTTCTTCTTCACTTCTTCTTCTTCGTTTTAATCTTCTGCTTCTTGTTCTTATTCTTCTTCTTTTTTTCTTCTTCTTCTTCATCATCTTCTATTTCTTCTTCTTCTACTTATTCTTCTTCCTTTTTTTCTTCTACTTTTTCTTTTGCTGCTTCTTCTTCTTCTTCTTCTTCTTCTTTCTTGTTCTTGTTCTTCTTCTTCTTTTTCTTCTTCTTCTTCTTTTCCTTCTTCTTCTACTTCATCTTCTTCTTCTACTTCTTCTTTTTCTCCTTCTTCTTCTTTTTCATCTTCTTCTCTTTCTTCTTCTTCTTCTTCTTCTTCTTCTTCTTCTTCTCCTTCTCCTTCTTCTTCTCCTTCTTCTTCTTCTTCTTCTTCTACCTTTATTTCTTCTTCTTCTTCCTCTTCATTCTGCTCCTCCTCCTCCTCTTCTTCTTCTATTACTACTTTTTCATCAAGTTCTTCACTTTTTTCTTCTTCTTCTCCTTCTTCTACTTCTTCTTCTTCTTCATTCTTCTTCATCTTCTTATTTCTTATTCTTCTTCACCACCTTCTCTTTCTTTTTCTTCTTCTTTTCTTATTATTATTCTACTTCTTCTTCTTCTTCTACTTCTTCGTCTTCTTTTTCTTCCTCTTCTCCTTCTTCTTCTTCTTCTTCTTTCTCATTCTTCTACTTCTTCTTCGTCATCATTTTCTTCATCTTCATCTTCTTCTTCTTCTTCTTCTTCTTCTTCTTCTTTTTCTTCTTCTTCTTCATCATTTTTTTCTTCCTTTTCTTCTTCATCATCTTCTTTTACTTCTTCTTTTTCATCTCCTCCTTCTCCTTCTACTTCTTCTTATTCTTCTTCTTCTTCCACTACTTCTCATTCTTCTTCTTCTTCTTCTTCTTCTTCTTCTTCTTCTTTTACTTCTTCTTTTTCTTCATCTTCTTCTACTTCTTATTTTTCTTCTCCTTCTCCTTCTTCTTCTACTTCTTCTTCTTCTTTTTCTTGTTCTTCTTCATCTTCTTCTTCTTCTTCTTCGTCTTTTTCT
>JAIUJO010000656.1:82500-95000 GCA_023846275.1 Vanilla planifolia
TTCTCCTTCTTCTTCTCCTTCTTCTCCATCCTCTTCTTTTTCTACTTCTACTTGTACAACTTATTCGTCTTCTACATCTTCTTGTTCTTTCTTCTTCTTCTTCTTCTTCTTCTTCTTCTTCTTTTTTCTACATCTTATTCATCTTCTTCTTCTTCTTCTTCCTCTTTCTTCTTTTTCTTCTTCTTCTTCTTCTTCTTTTGCTTTATCATCATCATCAGCATCTTTTCTTCTTTACTACTATTACTTCTTCTTCTTCTTCTTCTTCTTCTTCCTCATTTTCTTCTTCTTCTTCCTCTTTTTGTACTTTTTGTTCTTCTTGTTCTTCCTCTTCTTCCTCTTCTTCTTCTTCTTTTTCTTCTTCTTCTTCCTTTGTTTTTTTTATTTCTTCATTTTCTTCGTCTTCTTCTTCTTCTTCTTTATCTTCTCCATTTTTCTTCTTTCTTTTCTTCCACCTTCTCATCTTCTACTTTATTTTCTTCTTCATGTTCTTCTTCTTCTACTACCACTTGTTCTTCTTCTTCATCATCATCATCATCATCTTCTTCTTCTTTGTTTATCTTTTAGTTCTTCTTCTTCTTCTTTACTTCTACTTCTTCTTTTCTTCTTCTTCTTCTTCTTATTCTTCTTCTTCTTCTTATTCTTCCTCTTCTTATTCTTCTTCTTAATCTTTTTTGTCTTCTCCTTATTCTTCTTCTTCTTCTTCTTCTTCTTCTTCTACTTCTTCTTCTACTTCTTCTTCTTCTTATTCTTCTTCTTCTTATTCTTATTCTTCTTCTTCTTCTTGTTCTTCTTCCTCTTCTCTTTCTTCTTCTTCTTCTTCTTCTTCTTTGTTTCCTTCTACTTCTTCTTCTTCATTTTTATATTTTTCTTCGTCGTCTTCTTCTTCTTCCTCCAATTCTTATTCTTTTTTGTCCTTTTATTCTTCTACTTCTTCTTCTTCTTCTGCTTCTTCTTGTTTTTCTTCTTCTTCTTCTTTTTCTTCTTCTTCTTCTTCTTCTTCTTCTTCCTCTTCTTCTTCTTCTTCTTCTTCTTTTTCTTTTTTCTTATACTTCTCTTCATCTCTTTCTTCTTCTACCTCTTCTTCTTCTTCTTTTTCTTCTTCTTCATCTTCTTCTTTAGCATCTTTTTCTTCTTCTTCTTCTTCTACTTCTTCTACATCTTCATCTTTTTGGTCTATCTTTACTTCTACTTCTTCTTCTTCTTCATCTTGTTATTCTTCTTCTTCTTCATCTTGTTATTCTTCTTCTTCTTCTTCTTTTTCTTCTTTTTCCTCTTCTTCTTCTTCTTTTTCTTTGACTTATTCATGTTCATCTTCTTCTTCTTCTTCTTCTTCGTCCTCTTCTTCTTCCTCTTCTTATTCTTCTTCTTCTTCTGTCTTCTTCTTCTTGCTCCTCTTCTTTTTATTCTTTCTTTTTCTTCTTCTTCTTCTTCTTCTTCTTCATCCTCTTCTTCTTCTTCTTCGTCTTCTTCTTCTGCTACTTCTACTACTACTACAACGACAAGAACTTCATCTTCTTCTAGTTTTCCTTCATGTTCTTCTTCTTCTTCTACTACTACTGCTAATGCTTCTTCTTCTTCTTCTTCTTTTACATCTTCTTTCTTCTTTCTTCTTTTTCTTCTACTTCTTATTCTTCTTCATCATTTTTCTTCATCTTCTTTTTCTTCTTCTTCATCTTCTTCGTCATCTTCTTCTTCTACTTCTTCTTTTGCTTCTTTTTCTTCTTCTTCTTCATTTTCTTCTTCTGCTTCTTTTTCCTCTTCTTCTTTTTCTTCTTCCTCTTATTCTTCTTCTTTTTCTTCTGCTTGTTCTTCTTCTTCATCTTCTTCTTTTTCTTTTACTTCTTCTTCTTCTTCTTCCTCTTCTTCTTTCTTCTTTCTTCTTCTTCTTCTACTACTTCTTCTTCTTCTTCTTCTTTATTTTTTTTCTTCTTCTTTTTCATTTTCTTCTTCTTCTTCTTTCTCTCTTCTTCTTCTTCTTCTTCTTCTGCTTCTTTTCTTCTTCTTCTTCTTCTTCTTCTTCATCCTCTTCTTCTTCTTCTTCTTCTTCTTCTTCATCCTCTTCTTCTTCTTCTTCTTCTTCTTCTTCTACTTCTTTATCTTCTTCTTCTTCTTCTTCTTCTTCTTATTCTTCTTCTTCTTCTTCATGTCATTCTTCTTCTTCTTTATTTCTCTTTTAAATTTTATTATTCTTCTTCTACTTCTACTTCTTCTTCTCCGTTTTCTTCTTCTTTGTCTACTTCTTCTACTTCTTCTTCTTCTTCTTCCTCTCTTCATTTTCCTCTTCTGCTTCTTTTTCTTCTTCTTTTTGTTCTTCTTCTACCTCTTCTTCTTCTTCAACTTCTTCTTCTTCTTCTTCTCCTTCACCTTCTTCTTCTTCTACTTCTTCTTTCTTCTTCTTCTGCGTCTTCTTCTTTTTCTTTTTCATCATCTTCTTCATTGTTTTTCTTCTACTTCTTCTTCTTAATCTTCTACTACTACTTTCCTCTTCATAATCTTCACCTTCTTCATCTTCATCATCTATTTCTTCTTTGTCATCTACTTCTTCTTCTTCTTCTTCTTCTTCTTCTTCTTCTTCTTTTTCTTCTTCTTCTTCTTCTTCTCTCTTCTTCTTCTTAATTTTCTTCTTCTTCTTTTTCATCATCTTCTTCTTTTTCTTCTTTTTCTTCTTTTTTCTTCTTCTTCTCCTTCTTCTTCTTCATCCTCTTCTTCTTCTTCTTCTTCTTCATCCTTTCTTCTTCTTCTTCTTCTTCTTCTTCTCGTGTTCTACATCTTCATCATTTTCTTCTTCTTCTTCTTATTATTATTATTATTCTTCTTCTCTATTTCTTCTTCTTCTTCTTCTTCTTCTTCATCCTCTTCTTCTTCTTCTTCTTCTTCTTCGTGTTCTAAATCTTCATCATTTTCTTCTTCTTCTTCTTCTTCTTCTTCTTATTCTTCTACTTCTTTTATTTCTTCTTCTTCTTCTTCTTCTTCTTCTTCTTCTTCTTCTCCTCCTTCTTCTTTTTCTTCCTTTTTATTTCCCTTCTACTTTTCTTGTTCATCTTCTTCTTCTTCTTCTTCTTCTTCTTCTTCTTCTTCTTCTTCTTCTTTTTCTTCTTCTTCGTCTACTTCTACTTCTTTACTTCTTCCTCTTTTTCTTTGTCTTCTTCTTCATCTTCTTCTTCTTCTTCTTCATCTTCTTCTTTTTCTTTATCATCTTCTTCTTCTTCTCCTTTTTTCTTCTTGTTCTTTTGTTTCTTTTTTCTTGGTCTTCTCTTCTACTTTTCCTTCTTTCACATCTTCTTCTTCCTCTTCTTCTTCTTCTTTTTCTTCATCTTCTTCTTTTTCTTCATCTTCTTCTTCATCATCTTCTTCTTCTTCTTCGCCTTCTTCTTCTTCATCTTCATCTTCTTGTTCTACTTTTTCTACTACTACTTCTTCTTCTTCTTCTTCTTCACCTTTTCATCTTCTTCTTCTTCTTCTTCGTCTTTTGCTTTGTTTTCTTCTCTTCTACAACAACGACTTCTTCATCTTCTTCTTTTTCTTTGTCTTCTTCTTCTTCATCATCATCTTCTTCGCCTTTTTCTTCTCTTCTTCTTCTTCTTCTTTTTCTTCTTCTTTTTCATCTTCTTCTTCTTCTTATTCTTCTTCTTGTTCTTCTCTCCTGCTTGTTCTATTTTTTCTATTTCTTCTTCTTTCTTCTTCTTCTTCTACTGCTGCTTGTTCTTCTTCTTCTTTCTCTTCTTCTACTACTATTACTACAACTTCTTTTTTCATCTTGTTCTTCCTCTTCTTCTTCTACTTTTTCTTCCTCTACCACTTCTTCTTCCTCTTCTTCTTCACCTTATTCTTCATCTTCTCCTTCTTCTTCAACTTATTCTTTATCTTCTTCTTCATCATCATCATCATCTTCTTCTTCTTCTTCGTTTTCTTCTTCTTCTTCTTCTACAACAACTATAACTACTACTGCTTCTTCTTCCTCTTCTTCTTCCTCTTCTTCCTCTACTTTTGCTTCTTCTTCTTCTTCTTCTTGTTCTTCTTCTTCTACTTCTTTTTCATCTTCTTCATCTTATTCTTAAACTTCTTCGTCTTCTTCTTCTTCCTACTTGTTCTTCTTGTTATACTTCTTCTCCTTTCTTCATCTCTCCTTCTGTTGCCACTTCTTCTTCTACTTTTTCCTTTCATTTTCTTTTTCCTCTTCTTCTTTTTCTTCCTTTCTTCTTCTTCTTCTTCTTCCTCTACTTCTTCTCTACTGCTTCTTCTTCTCATTGTTCTTCTTCTTTTAGTTCTTCTTCTTTCTTCTTCTTCTTTTTCTACTACTACATCTTCTTCTTCTTCTTCATCTTCTTCTTCTCTTCTTCTAGACTACTACTACTAGTACTTGTTCATCTTCTTCTGCTTCTTCTTCTTCTTCAACTTCTTCCTCTTCTTCTTGTTATTCTTCTTCTCCTTGTCCTTCTTCTTCTTGTTCTTCTTTCTTCTTCTTCTTCTTCTTCTTCTTCTTCTTCTTCATCTTCTTCTTCTTCTTTCTCTTCATCTTGTTCATCTTATTCATCTTCTACTTCTTCTTCTTCTTCTTCTTCATCTTCTTCAACTTCTTCTTCGTCTTCTTCTATTTTTTTTCTTCTTCTTTTCTTCTTCTTTGTCCTCCTCCTCCTCCTCTTCTTCTTCTTCTTCCTCTTTGTTCTCTACTTCTTCTTCTTCTACTACTATTGCTACTGTTCTTATTCTTGTACTTTTTCTTCTTCTTTCTTCTTCTCCTACCTTTTCTTCTACTCCTTATACTTCTTTTTCTTCTTTCTTCTTCTTCTTCTTCTTCTTCTTCTTCCTTTTCCTCTTCTTCGTTGTCATCTTCTTCATCTCTTCATGATCATCTTCCTATTCTTCTTCTTCTTCAACTTCCTTCTACTTCCTTATCTTCATTTTTTCCTTCATCTTTTTGTTGTTCCTCTTCTTCTACTTGTTGTTCTTCTTCTTCTCCTTCTTTTTTTTTCTTCTACTTCTTCTTCTTCTCCTTTTTCTTCTTCTTTGTCTTCTTGTTTTTCTTCTTCTTCTTCTTCTTCTTCTTGAACTCTTTCATCTTTGTCTTCTTCTTATTCATCATCATCTCTTTCTTCTTCTTCGTATTCTTCTTCTTCATCTTCGTCTTCTTCTTCTTCTTCTTCATCACATCTTATTATTATTATTATTATTAGTCTTCTTCTGCTTCTTCTTCTTCTTCTTCTTCTTCAACTTCTTCTTCTTCTTCTTCTTCTTCTTCTCCTTCTTCTTCTTCATCTTTTTATTGCTATTCTTCTTCTTCTCTTCTTCTTCTTCTTCTTATTCTTCAAACTTCTTGTTCTTCTACTTCTTCATCATTCTTCTTCTTCCCCTTCTTCTTATTCTTCTTCTATCTCATCATCTTCTTCTTATTCTTATTCTTCTTCTTCTTCTTCCTTCTTCCATCTCTTCTTCTTCTTCTTCTTCTTTTTTCCTCCTTCTCCTACTTCTTCTTTCTTCTTCTTCTTACTTCTCTTCTTTTTCTTCTTCTTTCTCTTATTTGTCATCTTCTTCTTGTTCTTGTTCTTCTTCTTCTTCTTCTTCTTCTTCTTCTTCCTCTTCTTCCTTCTTCTTCTTCTTCTTATTCTTATTCTTATTCTTCTTCTTCTTCTTCTTCTTCTTCTTATTCTTCTTTTTCATCTTGCTCTTCTTCTTCTTCTTAATCTTCTTCATCTTCTTCTACATCATCATCATCTGTTCTTCTTCTTCTTCTTCTTCTTCTACTACTTCATTTTCTTTCTTATTCTTCAACTTCTTCTTCTTCTTTGTCTTCTAGTACTTCTATCTCTTCTACATCTTCTTTATCTATCTTCTTCCTCTTCTTCTTGTTCTAGTTTTTATTCTTTTTATTCTTCTTTCTTTTCTCTTTCTTCTTCTTCTCCTTCTTCTTCTTCTACTACTTCTTGTTATTATTCTTCTTCTTCTTCTTCGTCTTCTCCATCATCGTCTTCTACTTTTTATTCTTTTTCTTCATCTTTCTTTTTTCTTCTTTTTCTTTTTCTTCTTCTTCATCTTCTTCTTCTTCGTCGTCATTTTCATCATCTTCTTCTTCTCCATCATCTTCTTCTTCTTCTTCTATTTCTTCTTCTTCTCCTTCTTCTTGTTCTTCTTGTCCTCCCTTCTACTTCTTCTTCTTTGTTTTTCTTCTATTTCTTCTTCTTCTATTTCTACTTCTTCTTTTTTCTTGTAGTTGATCGTCTTCTTCTTCTCTTTTCTTTTTCTTCTTCTTCTTCTTATTCTTCTTCTTATTCAACATCATCATTTTCTTCTTCTTCCCATTCTACTTCTTCTTCTACTTCTACTACTTATCCTTCTTCTTCTTCAACTTCTTTCTCTTCTGTTTCTTCTTCTTCTATTACTTCTTCTACTTCCTCTATTCTTCTTCTTCTTCTTTCTTCTTCTTCTTCTTCTTCTTCTTCTTCTTCTTCTTTACTTCTTTTCTTCTCATCTTCTTCTTCTTCTTCTTCTCTTCTTTTCTTTCTGCTTCTTCTACATTCTTCTTCTTCTTCTTTCTTCTTCTTCTCTTCATCATCTTCTTCTTCTACTTCTTCTTATTCTTCATCATCTTCTACTTCTTCTTCTACTACTTCTTCTTTTGGTTCGTCTTCTTCTTCTTCTTCTTCTTCTTTTTCTTCTTCTCTTCGCCTTCTTCATCTTCTTTGTCCTTACTCTTTTTTCTTCTTCTTCTTCTTCATCTCTACTACTACTTCTTCTCTACAACTATTACTACTTTTCTTCTTCTTCTTCCACATCTTCTTCTTCTTTCTTCTTCTCCTTCTTCTTCTTCCTCTTCTTCTTCTTCATTGTCATCTTCTTCTTCTTCTTCAACTTCTTATTCTTTGTTTTCTTCTTGTACTTCTTCAAACTTCTGCATCCATATTCTTCTTAATTTTTTCCTTCATCTTTTGGTTCTTCTTTTTTCTTCTTTTTCTTCTTTTTCTCGTTCTTCTTCTTTTTTTTTCTTTCACTACTTCTTCTTCTTCTTCTCCTCTTACTTTTTCTTCTCCTTTTTCTTCTTCTTCGTTTTCTTCTTTTTTTCTTCTTCTACTTCTTTTTCGTGTTCGTCTTCTTCTTCTTCTCCTTCATCTTTGTCTTCCTCTTATTCATCATCATCGTCTCTTCTTGTTCTTCCGTTTCTTGTTGTTCCTCGTCTTCTTCTTCTTCTTTTTCATTTTCTCCTTTTTATTATTATTAATCTTCTTCCACTTCTTCTTCTTCTTCTTCTTCTTCTTCATCTTTTTCTTCTTCTTCTTCTTCTTCTTTTTCACCATCTCCTTCTTATTCTTCTTCTTCTTCTTCTTCTTCTTCTTCATCTACTTCTTCTTCTTCTACCTCTCCCCTCCTCCTCTTCTTCTTCTTTTTCTTCTTGTTCTGCTACTACATCTCTTATTTCTTCCTCTTTCTTCTTCTTCTTCTTCTGCTTTCACTTCTTCTTCTTCTTCTCCTTCTTCTTCTTCTTCTTCTTTTCTCCTCTCCTTCTACTTCTTCTTTTTCTTCTTTTTCTTCTTTTTCTTCGTTTTCTTCATCTGCTTCTTCTTCTTCATCATCGACTTCTTCTTCTTCTTCCTCCTCCTCCTCCTCCACCTCCTCTTCTTTTTTTTCTACTTAATCTAAAACCTCTTCTTCTTCTACATCTTCTTCATCTTTCTTCTTCTTCTTCATCTTCTTCTTCTCCTTCTTATTCTTTTTCTTCTTCTTCTACAACTTCTTCTTTTTCTTCTTCTTCTTCTTCTCCTTCTTCTTCTACTTTTTCATCATCTTCTTATTCTTCTTCTTTACCACTTTTTCTTTTTCATCTACTTCTTCTTTCTTTTTATTCTTCTTCTACTTCTACATCTATTTCTTCCTCTTTCTTCTTCTTCTTGTTCATTCTCTTCTTTTCTTCTTCCTCTTCTTCTTCTTCTTCCTCTTCTTCTTCTCCGTCTCCTTCTTCTCCATCTCCTTCTACTTCTTCTCCTTCTTCTTCTTCTTCTGCTTCTTCTTCTCCTTCTTCTTCTTCATCTACTTCTTCTTCCTCCTCCTCCTCCTCATCTTCTTTTTTTTCTTCTACTTGTTCTTCAATTTCATCTTCTACATCTTATTCATCTTTCTTCTTCTTCTTCTACTATTACTTTTAATCTTTTTGTTTTTCTTTCTTCATCTTCTTCTTTCTCTACTTCTTCTTTTTCTTATTCTTCTTCTACTTCTTCTTCTTCTTCTTCTTCTTGTTCCCCTTTTTCTACTTCTTCTTATTATTATTCTTCTTCTTCTTCTTTTACTTCTTTCTTTTATCCTTCTTACTCTTGTTCTTCTTCTTCTTCTTCTTCTTCTTCTTCCTCTTCTTCTTCTTCTTCTACTTCTTATTCTTCTTATTTTTCTTCCTCATTTTCTACTTCCTTCTTCATCTTCTTATTCTTCTTCTTCTTTTTTCTTCGTCTTCTTCCTCCTCTTCCTCTTCTTCTTGTCTTCTTTTTCATCAGCATAATCATCGTCGTCTTCTTCTTCATCTTCTTCTTTTTCTTCTTCATCTTCTTCTTCTTCTTCATCTTCTTCTTCTCCATCTTCTTCTTCTTCTTCTTCATTTTCTTCTTCTTCATCTATTTCTACTTCATCTTCTTCTTCTTCCTCTTCTTCTTCTTCTTCTTCTTCTTCTTCTACTTCCTCTTCTACTTCTTTTTCTTTTTCATCATCTTGTACTACTTCTCCTTCTGCTTCTTCTTCTTCCCCTTCTTCTTCTTCTTCTTCTTTATCTTTTTCTTCTTCTTCTTCTTCTATTTCTTCTTCTTCTTCTTCTTCTTTCTCTTGTTCATCTTCTTCTTCTTTTTCTTTTTCTTTTTTCTAATACTCTTCTTCTTCTCCTTCTTCTTATTCTTCTTCTTATCCTTTTTCTTTTTCTCCAGCTTCTTCTTCATCTTCTTCTTCATCTTCGTCTTCTTCTTCTTCTTCTACTTCTTCTTTTTCTTCTACTTTTTCTTCTTTGACTTCTTCATCATCATCATCATCATCATCTTCTTCTTCTTCTTCTTCTTCTTCTTCTTCTTCTACTTCTTCTTTTTCTTCCTCCTTTTCTTCTTCTTCTTCTTCTTTTTCTTCTTTTTCTTCTTCTTCTTTCTCTTTCTTCTTATTATTGTTGCTCTTCTTCTACTACTTTTTTCTCTTATTTTTCATCATCTTCTTCTTCTCCTCCTCCTCCTCTTATTCATCTTCTTCATCTTTTTCATTTTCTTCTTCTTCTTCTTCTTCTTCTTCTTCGTCTTCTTCTTCTTCTCCCTCTCCTTCTTCTTCTTCTTCTTCTTGTTCTTCTTCTTCTTTTCCTTCTTCATCTACTTCTTCTTCTACCTCCCCCCCTCCACTTCTTCTTTTTCCTCCTCTTCTTCTTCCTCCTCTTCTTCTACTTGTTCTTCAACTTCTTCTTCTACAACTTCTTCATCTTTTTTCTTCTTCTTCTTCTAATTTTTTTTCTTCTTCTTTCTTCCTCTTCTTCTTCTTCTTCTTTTTCTTCTTCTTCTTCATCATCTTCTTCTTACTCTTCTTCGTCATTTTCTTCTTCTGCTTCTTCTTCTTCTTCTGCTCAAACTACTACTACTTCTTCTCCTTCTTCTTCTTCTTCTTCTTCTCATTCTTATTCTTCTTCTTACTCTTGTGCTTGTTCTTATTCTTCATCTTCTTCTTCTTCCTCTTCTTGTTCTTTTTCTTCATCATCTTCTACTTCTTATTTATCTTCCTCTTCTTCTACTTCTTTCCTTATCTTCTTATTCTTCTTCTTCCTCTTTCTTCTTCCTCTTCTTCTACCTCTTCTTATTCTATTTCGTCATCATAATCATTATCATCTTCTCCTTCTTCTTCTTCTTCAACTTCTTGCTCTTCTTCTTGTTCTTCTTCTTCTTCTTCTTCTTCTTCTTCTTCATCATCTTCTTCTTCTTATCCTTCTTCTTCATCTTCTTCTTCTTCTTTTTCTTCTTCATTTTCTTCTTCTTCAACTTTTTCTACTTCTTCTTCTACCTTTTCCTCTTCTTCTTCTTGTTCTTGTTCTTCTTCTTCTTCTTCCTCTTCTACTTCTTCATCATCTTTTACTACTACTTCTTCTTCTTCTTCTTCATGTTCCTCCTCGTCTTCTTCTTCTTCTTCTCCTTCTTGTTTTGCTACTACTTCTTTCTCTTCTTCTTTTTCATCTTCTTCTTCTTTTTTGTATTTTTCTTCTTCTTCTTCTTCTTCTTCTTCTTCCTCCTCCTCCTCCTCTTGCTCATCTTCTTCTTCTTTTTCCATTTCTTTTTTCTTCTACTCCTCTTCTTCTTTTTCTCCCTCTTCTTCTTCTTCTCCTTTCTCTTTTTCTTCATCTTCTTCTTCGTCTACATCTTCTTCTTCTTCTTCTTCTTCTTCTTCTTCTTCTTCTTCTTCTTCTTCTTCTTCTTCTTCTTCTATTACTTCTTCTATTTCTTCTTCTTCTATTACTACTTCTTCATCTTCTTCTTCTTTGCCTTCTTCTTTTTCTTCTACTACTTTTTCTTCTTCTTCTTCTTCTTCTTCTTCTTCCACTTCTCTTCTTCTTCTTCTTCTTTCTTCTACTTCTTTTTCTTCTTTTTCTTCTTCTGCTTCTTCTTCTTCTTCTTTTTGTCTTCTTTCTTCTTCTTCTTCTTCTTCTATTACTTATTCTTATTTCTTTTTCGTCTTCTTCTTCTCTTACTTCTTATTCGTCTTCTTCTTCTTCTGGTTCTACTTCTTCTTCTTCTTCTTCTTTCTTCTTCTTCTTCTTCCTCTTCTTCTTCTTCTTCTACTTTCCCTTCTTCTTCTTCTACTTCTCATCTTCTACTTCTTCTTCTTTTTTTGGTTCTTCTTCTTCTTCCTTCTTTTTCATCTTCTTCATCTTCTTCAACTTGTTCTTCTTCATAATCTTTTTCTTCTTCTGATTGTTGTTCTTCTTCTTCTTCTCTTCCTCCTCATCCTTCTTCTTCCTTCTCCTACTACTTGTTCTTCTTCTTCTTCATCATCCTCCTTCTCTTCTTCATCTTCTTCTTCTTCTTACTCTTCTTCTACTTCTTCTTCTACTACTACTATTACTACTTTTCTTCTTCTACTACTATTACTGCTTTTCTTCTTCTTCTTCAACATCTGCTTTTTCTTTCTTCTTCTTCTTCTTCTTCTACTTCTTATTATTCTTCCTTGACTACTTTCTTTTTCTTCTTCTTTTTCCTCTTCCTCTTCTTCTTCGTCATGTTTTTCTTCTTCATCATTTATTTCTTCTTCAACTTCTTCTACTTGCATTCTTCTTCATTTTTTCCTTCATCTTTTTCTTTTTCTTCTTCTTCCTCCACCACTTCTATTTCTTGTTCTGCTTGTTCTTCTTCTTCTTCTTCTTCTTCTTCTTCTCTCTCTAATTCTTTCTTCTTCTTTCATCTTCTTCCTCTTCTTCTTCTTCTTCTTCTTCTTTGTCTTCTTCTTATTCATCATCTTCTTCTTCTTCTTCATTTTCTTCTTCTTCTTCCTCTTCTTCTACTTCCGCTTCTTCTTATTATTATTGTTATTATTATTATTATTATTCCACTACTTATTCTTCTTGTTATTCTTCTTCTTCTTCTTCTTTTCTACAACTTCTTCTTCTTCATTTTCATCATCTTTTTCTTACTCTTCTTCTTCTTCTTCTTCTTTCTTCTTCTTCTTCTTCTTCTTCTCATTCTTCTTCCTCTTAATCGACTTCTTCTTATTCTTCTTCTCCTTCTTCTTCCTCTTCATCTACTTCTTCTTCTTCTTCCCCCTCCTCCTCTTCTTCTTCTTCGTCTTTTTCTTCTTCTACTTGTTCTTGAACTTCTTCTTCTGCATGTTCTTCATATTTCATTTTCTTCTTCTTCTTCTACTACTACATTTTGATCATTCTCTTCTTCTTTCTTCTTCTTCATATTGTTTTTCTTCTTCTTCTTCTTCTTCTTCTTCTTCTTCTTCTTCTTCTTTGTCATCTTCTTTTTCTTCTTCTTCTTCTTCATCTTCTTCTTCTTCTTCTTCTTCTTCTTCTTCTACTCCTTTTTCTTCTTCTTCTTCTTCTTCTGCTTCTTCTTATTCTTCTTCTTACACTTGTTTTTTTTCTTCTTCTTCTTCTTATTTTTCTTCATCTTCTATTACTTCTTTCTTCATCTTTTTCTTCTTCTTCATCTTCTTTCCTCTTCTTCTTCTTCTTCATCGGCTTCTTCTTCTTCTTCTTCATCGTAATCATCATCATCATCATCTTCTTCTTCTTCTTTTTATTCTTACTCTTATTTTTCTTATTACTTGTGTTCTCTTTATTCTTCTTCTTCTTCGTCTTCTTCTTCTTCTAGTTCTTCTTCTTCTTATTATTTTTCTTCCTCTTCTTCTACTTCTTTCTTCATCTTCTTATTCTTCTTCTTCTTCTTTCTTTCACCTTCTTTTCTCTCTTTGTATTCTTCTTGTTCTTCTTTTACATCAGCATAATCATCATCGTCTTCTTCTTCTTCTTCTTCTTCGTTATCCTTTTCTTCTTCTTCTTCTTCTTC
>JAIUJO010002879.1:0-2500 GCA_023846275.1 Vanilla planifolia
CTTTTTCTTCTTCTTCCTCCTCTTCTTCGTCTTTGTCTACATTTTCTTCTTCTTTTCTTCTTCTTCTTCTTCTTCTTCTCTCTTCTTCTTCTAGTACTTCTTTATTCCTTCTTCTTCTTCTTCATCTTTTTCTTATTCTAATTCTTATACTTCTTCTTCTTCTTCTTCTTCTATTTCTACTTCTCCTTATTCTTCTTCTAATCTTCTTCTTCTTCTTCTTCTTCTTCTACTGCTACTTCTTCATCTTCTTCTTTGTAAACCTTAATCTTTATTCTCTAATCCCTACTCCTTAATCTCTCCTTACCTAATTTATAATCTATAATCCCTAATAAATCCCTCTTTAATTCCTAATCTTAAATCCCTAATCCCTAATCCTTAATCTATCCATAATCCGTAATGCCTAATCCTTAATCCTTATTCTCTAATCTTTAATCTCTAATCCCTAAACCTTAATCCCTAACACCTGAACCCTAATCTATGATCTGTAATCCCTAATCCTTAATCTCTAATCACTTATCTCTAATCCTTAATCCCTAATCTTTAATCCTTAATCTCTAATCGCTAATCCGTTATCCGAAATCCCAAATCCTGATCCAATTCCTAATCTCCTAATCTCTAATCTTTAATCCTTGACCTTTAATCCATAATCCTTAATCTTGAATGCCTAATCACTAATCTCTAATCCTTAATTCCTAATCCTAAATCCAAAAACCCTAATCCCTTATCCCTAATCCTTGGTAATTAATCCCATAATCCTTAATGCCTAATTCTTAATCCCTAACAATTATTCCCATCATCCTTAATCCTTAACCTTAATCCCTTCTCCATAATCCTTAATCCATAATACCTATTACTTATTTCCTAATCCACTCCTTAATTCCCAATCCATAATCCCTAAATCCTAAAACTTAATTTATAATCCCTATTCTATTATCCCTAATCCTTAATCTCTAGCACTAAATCCTATATCCCTCCCACCTTAATACCTAATCCTTAATCCCTGATCCATCTTTTCTTCCTTGTATTCATCTTTTTCTTCCCTTCTTCTTCTTCTTCTTCCCTTTCTTCTTCATTTCTTCCTCATCTTCTTCTTTTTCTTCTACCCCATCCTACTCTTCTTATTCTTCTTCTTCTACTCTTCTTCTTCTTCTTCTTCTTCCTTCTCTTCTACTTCTTCTCCTTCCTCTTCCTCTTCTTCTTCTTCTTCATTGTCTTCTATTTCTACCACTTCTTCCTCTTCCTCTTCTTCTTCTTCCCCTTCTTCTTTTTCACCATTTTCTTCTTTTCTTATACTACTTCTTCCACTTCTTCTTCCTCTTCTGCTTTTTCTTTTTCTTCTTCTTCTTCTTCTTCTATTTCTTCTTTTTCTTCTTGTTCTTCTTCTCCTTCTTTTTCTCTTTCTCCCTCTCTTTCAACTTCCTCTCTACCTTTTTCTTCTCCTTCACCATCTCCTTCTCCATTTCCTTCTCTTTCTTCTTCTCCTTCTCATTTTCATCTCCTTCTCCTTCTTCTCCTCCTCCTTGTCCACATTCTTCTTCTACTTCTTCTATTTCGTCTTCTTCTTCTACTTCTTTCCTCTTCTTCATTCTTCCTTCTCCTTTCTTCTTTCTTCTTCTCACTCCTTCAATCTTCTTCCTTCTTCCTTTCTCCTTCCTTCTTTTGTCTTCCTTATTCTTTCTTCCTTATTCCTTCTTCTTTCTTCTTTCTTTTCTCTTCTTTCTTCTTTCTTCTTTATTCTTCCTCTTGTTCTTCCTCTACTTCTTCTTCTTCTTCTTTTTCCTATGTCTCCTCCTTATCTTCTTCTACTACATTCTTCATAATCTTTAATCCCTAATCCCTATTCTATAATCCATAATCCCTAATCTCTAATCCCTAATCCATAATCACCAACTCATAATGTCAAATCTCTAATCCCTAATCCTTAATCTCTAAAACTTGGTTCTGAATACTTAATCACTAACTCTAATCCCTAATCCCTATTCTCTAATTTATACTCCCTAATCTTAAATCCTTAATTTTAATAATTAATCACTAATATGCAATCCTTAATCATTAATCTTTTCATCCCTAACTTTAATCCTTAATCCCTAATTCCTATTACTTATTCTCTAATCCCTACTCCCTAATCTATATCCCTTAATCTCTAGACCCCAATCCCTAATTACTAATTTATAATCTCTAATCCTTATTACCCAACACTAAATCCCCTACCCCTGAATCCCAAATCTCTAATCTCTAATACTTAATCTCTAATCCCCAATCCATCCATCCCTAATTTGTAATCTATTTTACCTAATCCATAAACCCTTCCACCTTAATCCTTAATCTCTAATCCCTAACCAAAAATCCTTAACCCATCTCTTCTTCCTTTTCTTCTTCCTTTTCTTCCTCCTCTTCTTCCTCTTCCTCTTCTTCATTTTCTTCCCCTTGTTTTTCTTCCTCTTCTTGTTATTCTTCTTCACCTTTCACTTCTTCTACTTCTTCTTCTTCCTCCTCTTCT
>JAIUJO010002879.1:7500-22500 GCA_023846275.1 Vanilla planifolia
CTCCTTCTCTGCTCCTTCATAATCTCTTTCTCCTTCTCCTTCTCCTACTGCTTCTCCTTCCTCTACTCGTCATCCTCCTTCTCTTTCTCCATCTCCTTCCTTTTCTTCTTCTACTTCTTCTTCCTTGTTTCTTCTTTCTTCTTTCTTCTTTCTTCTTCCTCTTTCCTTCCTCCTTCCATCTTCCTTCTTTTTTATTCTCCCACATCTTTTAACTCTTCTTCTTCTTGTTACTTCTGTAATCTTCTTAATCCTAATCTCTAATTCTTAATCCCTAACCTCTAACCCCTAATCTCTAATTCCTAAACTCTAATCAATAATACCTAAACTTTGATCCCTAATCCTTAATCTACAATCCATAATCATTAATCCCTAATCACTAATCCTTATTCATCAATCCCTAATCGTTAATAATTAATACCTTAATTCTTAATCCCTAATAGCTAATCCATAATCATTAATTTCTTCATCCATAATCCTTATCCCTAATCCTTAATCTTTTCTGGTAATTTTTCTTCATCTTCCTCTTCCACTTTTGCTCCTTCCACTTCTTCTTCTTCTCCTTTATTACTTCTTCTTCTTCTTATTCCTCTCCTTCTCCTTTTCCTTCTCCTTCTCCATCTCCATCACAATCTCCTTCTCATTCTCAATTTCCTTCTCCTTCTCCACCTACTTCTCCTTCTTCTTCTTCTTCTTCTTCCTCTTCTTCTCTTCTTCTTCCTCTTCTACTTCTTCTTCGTCTCCTCTTCTACCTCTTCTTCCTCTTCTTCTTCTTCTTCTTCTTCTTCCTCTTCTTCTTCTTCTTCTCTTCTTCTTCTTCCTTCCTCCTCCTCTTCTTCCTCCTCTTCCTCTTCCTCTTCTTCCTCTTCCCCTTCTTCTTCTTCTTCTTCTTCTTCTTCCTCTTCTTCTTCTTCTTCTTCTTCTTCTTCGTCTTCTTCTTCTTTTCTTCTTCTTCTTCTCTTCTTCTTCATCTTCTTCTTCTTCCTCCTCTTCTTCTGCTTCTTCTTCTTCCTCTTCTTCTTCTTCTTCTTCTTCTCTTCCTCCTCTACTTCTTCCTCTTCTTCCTCTTTTTCTTCCTCTTCTTCTTCTTCCTCCTCTCCTCTTCTTCTTCTTCTTCTTCTTCTTCCTCTCCTCTTCTTCCTCTTCTTCTTCGTCTTCTTCTTCTTCGTCATCCTCTTCTTCTTCATCTTCCACTTCCTCTTTTTCTTCTTCTCTTCTTTGTCTTCTTCTCCTTCTTCGTCTTCTTCTTCTTCTTCGTCTTCTTCTTCATCTTCTTCTTCTTCTTCTTCTTCTTCTTCTTCTTCCTCTTCTCACTCTTTTCTCGTTCTTCTTCCTCTACCTTTTCTCTTTTTTTATCTTTTTTCTTCTTTTTCTCTTCTTCTTCTTCTTCTTCTTCTTCTACTTCTTCTACCTTTTTTCCTCCTTTAGTTCTTCTTCTCTACTTTTTCTTCTTCTTCTTCTTCTTCATCATCTTCTTCTTCTTCTTCCTCTTCCTCCTCTTCTTCCACTTCCTCTTCTTCTCCCCACTTCTTCTTCTTCTTCTTCTTCTTCTTCATCGTCCACTTCTTCTTCCACTTGTTTTTCTTCCTCTCAATCATCCTCTTCCCCTTCTTCTTCTTCTTCTTCCCCTTCTTCCTTATCAAGCTTGTCTTCTTATTCTTCTTCTTCTTTCTCTATTTCATATTTATCTTCTTCTTCTTTCTCTTCTTCTTCTTCTTTTTCTTCTTTGTAACCTTCTTCTTCTTCTTCCCAATCTTCTTTTTCTTCTTGTTCTTTACATTCTTTTTCTTCTTCTTCTTCTTCTTTTCGTACTTCTTCTTCTTCTTCTTCTTCTTCTGCTTCTTGCTCTTCTTCTTCTTCTACTACTTTTTCTTCTTTGTTTTCTTCATCTTGTTCTTGTTCTTCTTTCTTTTCTTCCTCATCTACATCTTCTACTTCTTCTTCTTATTCTTCTTCTTCCTGTTCTTCTTCTTCCTCCCCTTTCTCTTCTTCTTCTTCTTCTTTTTCTTCTTCTTCTTTATCTTCTTCCTCTTCTTTTTCCTCTTCTTCTTCTTCCTCTTCCTCTTCCACTTCTCCTTCTTCCTCTTTTTCTTCTTCCTCCTCTTCTTATTCTCCTACCTCTTCTTCTTTTTCTTCTTAGACTTCTTCTACTTCTTCCTTTTCTTCTTCTCCTTTTTCTTTTTCTTCTTGTTCTATTTCAACTTCTTCTTCTTCGACTTCCTCTTGTTTCTCTTCTTCCTATTTCTCTTGTTCCCCTTCATCGTCTTCTTCTTCTTCTTATTCTTCTTCCTCTTCTTCTTCGTCTTCTTCTTCTTCGTCATGTTCTTAAATTTCATCCTCTTCTTCTTCTTCCTCGTCGTCATCTTCTTCTTCGTCTTTTACTTCTTCTTCCTTTTCTTCTACCTCCATTTTTCATCTTTTTCTTCTTCTTCTTCCTCTTTTTCTACTTCTTCATATTCTTCCACCTCTAGTTCCTCTTCTTTCTCTTCTTCGTCGTTTCTTTGTTTACTTGTTCTTCCTCTTCTCCTTCTTGCACTTCTTCTTTTTCTTATTCTTCATCTTTTTATTCCTCCCTTCTTCTTCTTCTTCTTCCTCTTCCTCTTTTTCTTCTTCTTCTTTCGGTTCTTCTTCCTCTTCTTCGTCTTCTTCTTCTTCTTCATCTTCTCCCTATCCTTCTTACTCTTCTTCTTCTTCAACTTCTTCTTCTTCTCCATCTTCTTCTTCTTCTCTTCTCCCTCTTCTTCATCATCATCATCTTCTTCTTCTTCTTCTTCCTCTTCTGCTACTCCTTTTTCATCCTTTATTTCCTCTTCTTCTTCTTCTTCCCCTTTATCTTCCTCTTCTTCCTCTTCTACTTCCTCCTCTTCTTCATCCTCTTCCTCCTCTTCTTCTTGTTGTTCTTCTTCTTGTTCTTCTTCTTCTTCTTCAACTTCTTCTTCGTCTTCCCCTTCTTCTTAATCATCCAATTCCTGTTCTTCTTCTACCTCATCAACTTCTTCTTTTTCTTCCTCAACTTCCTTTTCTTCCTCGTCTTCTTATACTTGTTCTTCTACCTCTCCATCTTATATCTCTTCTTCTTCTTTCAATTCTTCTTCTTCTTCTTCTTTTCCTTCTTTTTCTTCTTCTTCTTCTTTTTGCTCATCTTCTTTTTCCTCCTCTTGTTCCTTATCTTCCTCTTCTTCTTCTTCCTCTTCTTCTTCTTCTTCCACTTCTTCTTCTTGCTCTTCTTCTTCTTTTTCGTCAACTTCTTCTTGTTTTTCATCCTCTTCTTCCTTATCTTCATCTTCTTCATCTTCTTCGTCTTCTTCCTCTTGTTCTTCTTCTTCCTCCCCTTTCTTTTCTTCTTCTTCTTCTCCTCCTCCAACTTCTTCTTCTTTTTCTTCTTCCCCTTCTTATTCTTCTTCTTTTCCTTCTTCTTCTTCTTCTTCTTCTTCTTCTTATTCCTCTTCTTCTTCCTCCTCTCTTTCTTCTTCCTCTCCTTCTTCCTCTTCTTCTTCTGCTTCTTGTTCTTCCGGTTTCTCTTTATATTCTTCAACATCTTCTTCATTTCTTCTTCTTCTTCATCTTTCTCTTTATCCTCATCTTCCTCAACATCTTCTTCTTCTTCTTCTTTATACTTCTTCATTCTTTTTCTTCTTCTTCAACTTCTTCTTTCTCTTTTTCTTCTTCTCCTCCCTTTTCTTCTACATTATCTTCTTCTTGTGTTTCTTCTTCTTTCTCTTCTTCGTTATCTTCTTGTTGTGTTTCTTCTTCTTCTTCTTGTGTTTCTCTGCCCACTTGTTTTATTCTTCTTAATATTCTTTTTCCATTTCCTCTTCTTTATCCTCCTCGTCATATTGCTTATCTTTCTCTTCTTCCTCTTCTTCTTCTTCGTCGTCTTCGTCTTCTTCTTCATCCTCTTCCTCTTCCTTTTCTTATTCTTCTACTTCTTTTTTATTTCCTTCTTGTTCTTCTTGCTTTTCTTCCTTAACTTCCTACCCTTTCTCTTCTTCTTCTTCTCCTTCTTCTTTTTCACATTCTTCTTCTTTTTCTTCTTCTTCCCTTCCTTCTTGTTCTTCTTCTTCTTCTTCTTCTTCTTCTTCGCCTTCCTATTTTTCCTCTTCCTCTTCTTTTTCTTCTTCTTCTTCATCATCTTCATCTTCTTCTTCTTCTTCTTCTTCTTCCTCCTCCTCCTCCTCCTCCTTCTTCTCCTCCTCCACCTCTTCTTCTTCTTCTTCTTCTTCTAGTTTCTCTTCTTCTTCTTCTTTTTTATCATTTTCTTCTTCCTCTTCATCTTCTACTTCTTCCTCTTCTTCTTTTTCTTCTTCTTCTTCTTCCAACTGCTACTTTTTCTTCTTCTTTGCCTTCTTCTTTTCTTCTTCTTCTATTCTTCCTTGCCCTCGTCTTCATCTTCTTATTTTCTTTTTCTTCTTCTTCTTCATCTTTTATTTTCTCTTCTTCTTCTTCTTGTTCTTCTTTTGTCTTCTTCGTCTTCTTCTTCTTCTTCTTCTTCTTCTTCTTCTTCTTTTTCTTCTTCTTTGTCTTCCAATTCTTTTTCCTTATCTTCTTATTCTTCTTCTTATTCCTTTGCTTCTTCTTCTTCTTCTACTTCTTTTGCTTCTTCTTCTTTTTCTTCTCCATCTTCTTCTTCTTTTTCTTCGTCTTCTTCTTCCTCTTCTTCTTATTCTTCTGTTTCCACTTTGTCTTCTTCTTCCTCTTTCTCTTCCTCTTCCTCTTCTTCAACTTTTTCCTCTTCTTCTTCTTCTTCTTCTTCTTCTTCTTTCTTCCTTCTTCCATCTTCCTTCTTTTATCATCCTTCTTATTTCTTCCTTCTTCCTTCTTCCTTCTTCTTTCTTCCTACTATCCTCTTCTTTCTTCGTTCTTCCATCTTCTTTCTTCCTTCTTCCATCTACTTTCTTCGTTCTCTTTCTACTTTCTTCATTCTTCTTTCTCCTTCTTTATTCTTCTTCTTGTCCTTCTTCTTCTTCTTCTTCTTCTTCATGTTCTTCTTCTTCTTCCTGCTCTTCCTCCACTTCTTCTTCTTCTTCTTTTCTTGCTTTTTCCTCTTCTCTTTTTCAACTTCTTCTTCTTCTCCCTCCTCCTCCTTCTATTCCACATGTTCCTCATCTTCTGCTTACTCTTCTTGTTCTTTTTCTACCTCTTCTTTTTCTTTCTCTTCTTTTTCTTTCTCTTCTTTTTCTTTCTCTTCTTCCTTTTCTTCTTATTCCTCATCTTCCTCCTCATCTTCTTCTTGTTCTTCTTCCTCTTCTTCTTCTTCTTCTTCTTATTTTTCATCTTCATGAAGTTTTTTTCTTCTTCTTCTTCCTGTTCTCCCTCTTTCTCTTCCTCTACTTCTTCACCCTCATCTTCTTCTTCTATCTCTTTTTCATCATCTTATTCATCTTCCCATTCTTCATTTTATTTTTGCTTCTTCTTTTTCTTCTTCTTTTTTTCTTCTTCTTCTTCTTTTGCTTCTTCTTCTTCTTCTCCTTCTTCATCTTCATCATTTTCTTCTTCTTCTTCATCTTTTTCTTCTTCTTCTTCTTCTTCAACGACTTTTGTTACTTTTTCTTCATCTTCATCTTCTTCTTCTGAACTTCCTCTTCTTCATCCTCCTCCTCCTTTTCCTCATCTTCCTCTTCTTCTTATTCCTCTTCTTCTCCTTCTTCATCTTCTTATTCTTTCTCTTCGTCTTTTTCTTCCTATTCTTCTACTTCTTCTTCATCTTCTTTTTGTTCTACTTGCACTTCTACCTCATCTTCGTCTCGTTTTTCATCTTCTTCTTCTTCTTCTTCTCCTCCCTCCTCTTTCTCTTCTTTTTCTTCCTCCTCTTCTCCCTCTTCTGGTTCTTCCTCTTCTTCTTCTACTTCTTCAACTGCTTCCCTTCCTTCTTCTTCTTCTTCTTCTTCTTCTTCTTCTTCCTATTCTTCATGTTCTTCTTCTTCTTCTTCCTCTTCTTTTTCTTCTCCTCCCTCCATTTTCTCTTCTTCTTCTTCCTCCTCTTCTCCCTCTTCTAGTTCTTCAACTTCTTCTTCTTCTCCTTCTTCTTCTTCTTCTTCCTATTCTTCATGTTCTTCTTCTTCTTCCTCTTCTGTTTCTTTTTCTTGTACTGCCTTTTCTTCTTCCTCCTTCTCCTCCTCTTCTTCTTCTTTTACTTCTTCATTTAGTTCTTCCATACTTCTACTTCTTCTTTTCCTCATTCTTTCCTTCCTCTTTTTCTTCTTCTTCTACATCTTCTTCTTCCTCTTTGACTTCTTCTTCTTTTTCTTTTTCTTCTACTTCTTCTTCTTCTTCTTCTTATTCTTCTTACTCTTCTTCTTCTTCTTCTTCTTTTACTACTACTAGTAGTAGTACTACTGCTTCTTCATCATCATCATCATCTTCTTTTTCTTCTTCTTCTCTTCTTTCCCTTCTTCATCTTCTTCCTCTTCATCGTCTTCAACATCTTCGTCTTCTTCTTCATCTTCTTCTCCTTCTATTTCTTACTCTTCTTCTTCTTATTATTATTATTCTTCCTCTTCTTCTTATTTGTCTTCTACTTCTCCTTCTTCTCTTCATCTTCTTTTCCTTCTTCTTCTTCTTGTTCTTCCTTATCTTCTTCTGATTCCTCTACTTCTTCATCTTCTTGTACTTCTTCTTCTTCTTCTTCTTTATCTTCTTGTTTTTCTTCTTCTTCTTTGTCTTCTTCTTCCTGTTCTTCTTCTTCTTCCACTTCAACTTGGTTTTCTTCTTCCACTTCTTCTTCCATTTTCTCTTCCTCCTCCTTTTCTTCATCTTCTTCTTCTTCTTCTTCTTTCTTCTTTCTTCCATCTTCCTTCTTCTATATTCCTTCTTTTTTGTCCCTTCTTCCTTCTTCTTTCTCCTTTCTTCCTGCTTCCTTCTTTCTTCCTTCTTCCATCTTCTTTTTACCCTCTTCTTTCTTCTTTCTTCATTCTTCTTTCTCCCTCTTTCTTCTTCTTCTTCTTCTTCTTCTTCTTCTTCCTCCTCATCTTCCTCTTCTTCTTCTTCTTCTTTTACTTCTTCTTCTTCTTCTTCTTCTTCTTCTTTTTCTTCTTCTTCTTCCTCTTCCTCTACTTCTTCTTCTTATTATTCTTCTTCATTTACTTCTTCCACTTCTTCTTATTCTTCTTCTTTTTCCTCTTCTTCTTCTTCCTCTTCTTCATCTTCTACTTCTTCTTCTTCTTCTTCTTCTTCTCTTCTTCTTAGTCTTCTTCTTCTTCTTCTTCTTCTTCTTCTTCTTCTCTTCCCTTCTTCTTCTTCCTCCCATTCTTCTTCTTTTTCTTCTTCTTCTTCTTCTTCTTCTTCTTCTTCTTTTACTAGTTCTTGTTTTACTACTTCTTCTTCTTCGTCTTCTTCCTCCTCTTCTTCTTCTACTTCTTTTTCTTTTTTTTCCTACTTCGTCTACTTCTTCTTCTACTACTAATACTATTACTGCTACTACTATTTCTTGTTGATCTTCTTCATCACCAACATATCATTATCTTCTTCTTCTTCTTCAGCTTCTTCTTCTTCCAGTTTTTCCTCATCTTCCTCGTCTTCTTCTTCTTCTTCTTCTACTTCTGTCTTCGTCTTCTTCTTTTAATTCTTCTTCTTTCTATTCTTCCTCTTCTTCTTCCTCCTCTTCTGCTTCATCTTCTTCTTCTTTTCTTCTTATTCAACATCCTCATCTTCTTCTTCTTCTTCTTCTTCTTTTCTTCTTCTGTCATCATCTTATTCTTTCTTCTTCTTCATCTTCTTCTTTTCCTTCTTTTTCTTATTCTTCTTCTTCTTTTTTCTACTTTTCTTTTTCTTTTTCCTTCCCTTGTTCCTCATCTTTCTCTTCCTCTTCTCCTTCATTCCTCTCTTCTTCAACTTCTTATTCTTCTTCTTCTTCTTCTTCTTCTTCTTCTTCTTCTTCTTCTTCTGCATCTTCTTCTTCTTCTGCATCTTCTTCTTCTTCTTCTTCTTCTTCTTTTTCTTTCCCTTCTTCCTCATCTTCCTCTTTTTCTCCTTCTTCTTCTTCTTCTTCTATTTTCTCTTCTTCTTTTTCTTCTTCTTCTTCTTCCACTTCTTCTTCTTCTTCTTTTCTATCCCATCTTCTTCTTCTTCCTATTCTTCTTATCCTTCTTCTTCTTCTTCCTCTTCTTGTCCTTCTTCCTCCTCCTCCTCCTCCTCCTCCTCCTCTTTCTATCTCCTTCTTCTTCTTTTTCTTCTTCTTCTTGTACTTCTTCTTCTTCTTCGCCTTTTTCCGCAACATGATCATCTTCTTCTTTATCTCCTATTTCTTCTTCTTTTTCTACTTCTACTTCTTCTTCCTCTTCGTCTTATTCTTCTACTTCTTTTTCTTCTTCTTCTTTTTCTTCTTCTTCTTTTCTTCTTCTTCTTCTACTTCTTCTTCTACACTATTTTTTTCCTCCACAAGTTGCAGTTTTTCTTCTTTTGCATCTTCTCTTCTTTATCCTATTATTCTTCTTGTTATTTTTCTTCTACTTCTCTTTCTTTTTATTCTTGTACTCCTTCTTCTTCTTTTACTCCTTCCTCTTCTTCTTCTTCTACTCCTTCCTCTTCTTCTTTTTCTTCTTCTTCTTGTTCGTTTTCTTCATCCTCTTCCTTTTTTTTCGCTTCCTCATCGTGTTCTTCTTCTTCTTCTTCTTCCACTTATTCTTCTTCCTCATCCTCTTCTTTTTCTTACTCATCTTCCTCATCTTCCTTATCTTCCTCCCCTTTTTCTTCTTCTACTTTTTCATCATCTTCTTCTTCTTCCTTCTCTTCATCTTTTTCTTCTTCTTCTTCTTCTTCCTCTTCTTCTTCTTTTTCTTCCCCTTCTTCATCTTATTCTACTTCTTTTCCTTCTTTTTCTTCTTCTTCCTCATCTTTTTGTACTTCTTCTTCCTCCTCCTCCTCTTATTCCTCATCTTCCTCTAATTCTTCTTGTTCCTTTTCCTCTTCTTGCTCTACTTCTTCTTCATCTTCTTGTTCTTCCTCATCTTCTTCTACTTCTTCTTCCTCAACTTCCACATCTTCCTCTTCTTCTTCTTCTTCTTCTTCTTCTTCTTTCACTTTCTCTTCTTCATCTTCTTCTTCTTCTTCTTCTTCTTTCGCTTCTTATTTCTCTTCCTCTTCTTCTTTTTCTATTCTTCTTCTTCCTCTTCCTCTTCTCCTTCTTCTTCTTCTTCTTCTTCTTCTTTTTCATTCTCCTCCTCTTCTTCTTCTTCACTCTTCTACTTCTTCTTCTTGTTCTTCTTGTTCTTCTTTTTTTTCTTTTTTTGCTTCTTCTTCTTTTTTTCAACTTCTTCTTCTTTGACTTTCACTTGTTCCTCATCTTCCTCTTCTTCTTCTTCGTCTTCTTCTTCTTCTTCCTCCACTTTTTGAACTTCTTCTTCTTCTTCCTTTTCTTCTTCTCCTTCATCGACTTCTTCCTCTTCTTCTTCTTCTTCCACTTCTTCTTCTTCTTCTTCTTCTTCCTCTTCTTCTTCTTCTTCTTCTTCTACTTCTTCTACTTCTTCTTTTCATTCTTCTTCCTCTTCTTTTTCTTCTTTTTCTTCTTCTTTTTCCACTTCTCCTTTTACCTCCACTAGTTCTCTTCTTTCTCTTCTTCTTCTTTCTCTTCTTTTTCTTCTTCTTCCTCACCATCTTCTTTATCTTCTTCTTTTTCTTGTTATTCTTATTCTTCTTCTTCTTCTTCTTCTTGTTTTTCTTCTTTACCTCTTCCTCTTCTTCTTCTTCTTCTTCCTCTTCATCTTCTTCATTTTATTCTTCCTCTTCTTCCTTGTTTTCTTCTTCATCTTTCTCCTCTTGCTCTTCTTCTTCTTCCTCATCTTCTTCTTTTTCTTTCTCGTCTTCCTCATCTTCTTCCTCTTCATCTTTCCACTTTTTCTACTTCTTTTTCTCCTTATTCTTCTACTACTTCTTCTACTACTTCTTCTTCTTCTTCTTCTTCTTTCTCTTCTTGTTCTTCTTCATCTTCTTTTTCTTCTTCTTCTTCTTCTTCTTCTTCTTTGTCTTCTTCCACTTTTTTTCTCTTCTTCTTCATTTTCATCTTCCACTTTTTCTTCTTTATCTTCTTCTTTTCCTTCTTTTTCTTCTCCTTCTTCTTTTTATGGTTCATCTTCTTCTTTTACCTCCTTTAGTTCATAATCTAACTCTTCCTCTTCTACTTCATTTACTTTTTCCTCTCATTCTTCTTTCTCTTAATCTACTTCCAATTCTTTTTCATCTTCGTCATCTTCTTCTTGTTTTTCTTCCTCTTCTTCTGAATCTTCCTCTTCATCTTCTTCTTCTTCTACTTCCTCAACTTCTTCTTCTTCCTTCTATTTCTCTAATTCTTCTTCTTCTTCTTTTTCTTCTCCTTCTTCTTCTTTATCTTCTTTTCCTTCCCATACTTCTTCTTTTTGTTCAAGTTATTCTTCTTCCTTCTCCCTCCCTTCTTCCTCTTAGTCTTCTTCTTCTTATTCTTTCTTTTCATCTTCTTCTTCTTCTTCTTCTTCTTCTTCTTCTTCTTCTTCTTCTTCTACTTCCCATTTATTTGGTCTTCTTATTCTTCTGTTGCTTCTTCTTCTTCTTATCTTCTTCTTCTTCTTCTTCTTCTTATTCCTCTTCTTGTTGTCGTTCATCTTCTTCTTCCCCTTCTTCATCTTCATCCTAATCCTCTGCATCTTTTTCCTCATCTTCTTCTTCTTCTTTCTCTTCTTTCTCTTCTTCCTCATCCTTCTTGTCATCTTCTTCTTCTACTTCTTCTTCTTGTTATTCTTCTTGTTCTTCTTTCTCTTGTTTCTCTTCTTCTGTTTCTTTTTCTTCTTCATCTTAATCTTCTTTTTCTTCTTTATCAACTTCTTCTTCCCCTTCTTCTTCTTCTTCTTCTTCTTCTTCTTTTTCTTCTTCTTCTTCCTCCTCCTCCTCTTCTTCTACTTTTTCTTCTTCTTCTTCTTCTTCTTCATTCTCTTCTTCTTCATTCTCTTCTTCTTATAATTTTTCTTCTCCTTCATGTTCTTGTTTTCTTCTTTTTCTTCTACTTCTTCTTCTTCTTCTTCATCATCATCATCTTCTTCTTGATCTTCTTCTTCATCTTCATCTTCTTGTTCTTCTTCTTCAACTTCTTTTTATTCTACTTCTTCTTCTATTTCGTATTCTTCTTCTTGCACTTCTTCTTTTCATTCCTTTTCTTCTTCTCCTTCTTCTTTTTGTACTTCTTCTTCATCCTCCTCCTCCTCTTGTTCCTTATTTTCCACTTCTTCTTCTTCCTCTTTTCCTTCTTCTTCGTCTTTTTCTTCCTTCTCTTCCTCTTATTTTTCTACTACTACCTCATCTTCCTCTTATTCCTCTTCCTCCTCTTCCACTTCTTCCTCTTCTTCTTCTTCTTCTTCCTCACCTTTCTCCTCTTCTTCTTCGTCTTCTCCTTCTCTTTCTTGTTCTTCCTCTTCGACTTCTTCTTCTTCTTCCCTTTCTTCTTCATCTCCTTCATATTCTTTGTATTCCTCTTCTTTCTTCTTCTTCTTCCTTTTCTTCTTCTTCTTCTTCATCCTACTCTTCTTCTTCTTCTTCTTCTTCTTCCAGTTCTTCTTCTTGTTCTTCTTTTTCCTCATATTCTTCTTCCTCTTCTTCTTCTTCTTCGTCTTCTTCTTCTTATTACTTTTCTTCTGTTCTTTTTCATCTTTGTTTTCTTCTTTTTCTAATGCTTCTTCGTCTTCATCATCATCTTCTTCTTCTTTCTCTTCTTCTTCTACTACTACTACCACTACTACACTTCTTTTTCTTCATCTTCTTCTTCTTTTTCTTCTCCTCTTCCTCTTCTTTGACTTCTACTTCCTCTTCTTTCTTCATCATCATCATCTTCTTCTTCTTCCTAATCTTCTTCTTCCCCTACCTCTTCTTCTTGTTCACCTTCTTCTTCTTCATGTTTATATTCTTCTTTTTCTTCTACTTCTTCCTCTTCTTCTTTTTCTCCATCTTCTTCTTCTACATCCACTTCTTCTTCTTCTTCTTCTTCTTCTTCCACTTCTTATTCCTCTTCTTCTTCTTCTTCTTCTTCTTATTCCTCTGCTTCTTGTTCTTGTTCTTGTTCTTCTTCTTCTTCTTCTTCTTCTTCTTCCTCTTCTACTTTGTCTTTTTCTTCTTATTCTTATTCTTCTTATTCTTCTTATTCTTCTTCTTCTTCCTCCTCTTCTTCTTCTTCATCCACTTCCACATTGTCCTCTTTCTTCCACTTCTTCTTCCTCTTCCTCTTCCTCTTCCACTTCTTCGTATTCTTCTTCATCCTTTTTATCTTCTTTTTCTTCTTGTTTTTTTTTCATCATCTTCTTCATTCTTTCGTTTTCCATCTTCCTTCATCCTTCTTATTTCTTCCTTCTTCCTTCTTACTTCTTCCTTCTATCTTTTTCTTTCTTCCTTCTTGCATCTTCATTTTTCCTTCTTCTTTCTTATTTCATCTTTCTTCTTTCTCCTTCTATCTTCCTCTTCCTCCACTTCTTCTTCTTCTTCTTCTTTCTCTTTGGTTTTACTTCTTCCCCTTCTTCTTCTTCATCTTTTTTTTGCCTTTCTTCTTCTTATTATTCTTCTTGTTATTTTTCTCTTCCTTTTCCTCTGCTTCTTCTTATACTTCTTCTTCCTCCTTTTCCCCTTCTTCTTCATCTTCTTCGTTTTCTTCTTCTTCTTCTTCCTCCTCCTCTTCCTCTTCTTCTTTTTCTCCTTCATCATCATCATCATCTTCCTCTTCTTCTTCTTTTACTCCTACTTCTTCCACTCCATCTTTTTCCTCTACTTTTTCTTCTTCTTCTTCTTCCTTTTCTTCTTTTTCTACTACTTCTTCTACTTCTTTTTCTTCTTCTTCTTCTACTACTACTATTACTACTTATTATTATTCTTCTTCTTTTCTTCTTCTGCATCTTCTTCTACTTCTTCTGTCTTCTTCTTCCCCTTCCTCTTCTTGCTCTTCAGTTTCATCTTCTACTATTACATATTCTTCTTCTTCGTCTTCTTCTTCCTCTTCTTCTCTTCCTCCCCTTCTTCATCTTCTTCTTCTTCTTCCTCTTCTTCTACTTCTTTCTCTTCTTCTTCTTCTTCTTTTATTTCCTCTTCTTTTTCTTCTTCCTCTTCTTCTTCTTTGTCTTCTACTTCTTCTAGTATTCTTCTTTTTCTTCTTCTTCTTCTTCTTCTTCTTTCACATCTTCTTCCTCATCTTCTTCTTATTCTTCTTCTGATTCCTCTGCTCCTTCTTCATCTTCTTCTTCTACCTAGAAGAAACAAAAGGAGAAGTAGTAGAAGAAGAAGAAGAGGAGGAGGAGGAGGAAGAAGAAGAAGGTGGGGAAGAAGAAGATGTAGAAAAGAAGAAGAAGAAGAAGTGCAAGAAAGAGAAGCGAAGGAAGAAGAAGAGGAGCTAGAGAAGGAAAAGAAGAAGAAGAAGAAGAAACATAAGAAAAAAAAAGAGGAAGAAGAACAAGATGAAGTTGAAGATGAATAAGAATAAGAATAAGAATACGAATAAGAAGAAGAAAAAAAAGTAGAAGTTGAGGAAGAAGAAGAAGAAGAAGAAAAAAATGAAGAAGAACAAGAAGAAGAAGCAGAGAAGGAAGTAGAAGAAGAAGTAGTAGAAGAACAGGAAGGTGAAGAAGAGGAAGAAGAAGAAGAATGGGAAGAAGAAGAAGAAGAAGAGGAAGAAGAAGAAGGGAAAGAGGAGGAAGAAGAAGCAGAAGAAGAGGAGGTGAGGAAGAAGAGGATTAGGAGCAAGAATAAAATGAGCAAGAAGAAGATGAAAAGTAAGAAGAAGAAGAAGAGGAACATGAACAAGAAGAGGATGAAGAAGAAGTTTAGGTGGAAAAAGAAGACAAATAGAAAAAGAATAAGAAGAAGAAGAAGAAGAAGAAGAAGAAAAAGACAAAAAAGAAGAGGAAGGAGAACGAGAAGTAGAAGTAGAAGATGAAAAAGAAGAAGAAGAAGAAGAAGAAGAAGAAGATGATGATGATGAAGAGGAAGAAGAAGAAGAAGAAGAAGAAGAAGAAGATGAAGAATAAGAAGAAGAAGAAGAAGAAGAGGAAGAAGAAGATGAGAAAGACGAAGAAGAATAATAAGAAGAAGAAGAGGAGCAAGAAGAAGAAGAAGAAGAAGATAAAGAAGTAGAAGAAGAAGAAGAAGTAAAATTAGAATAAGAAGAAGAAGATGGAGAAGAGGAAGGAGAAGAATAGGAAGAAGTATAAGCAAAAGTAGAAGTAGAAGTAGAAAAAGAAGTAGAACAAGCAGAAGTAAAAGAAGAAGAAGAAGAAGTAGAAGTATAAGAAGAAGAAGAAGTGGAAGGAGAAGAGGAAGAGAAAGAAGAAGGACAAGGAGAAGAAGAACAAGAAGAAAAAGATGAAGAAGAAGAAGAAGAAGTTGAAGAAGAAGAGGAACAAGAAGAGGAAGAGAAAGAAGAATAAGAAGTAGTAGTAGTAGTAGAAGAAGAAGAAGAATAAGAAGAATAAGAAGAAGAAGAAGAAGAAGAAGAGGATGAAGAAAAGGAAGAAGAAGAAGAAAAAGAAGAAGGAGAGGAAGAAGAAGAAGAAGAAGTGGAAGAAAAAGAAGAAGAGGAAGAAGAAGAAGAAGAAGAAGAAGAAGAAGAATAAGAATAAGAAGAAGAAGAAGAAGAAGAAGAAGAAGGGAAAGAAGAAGAAGATACAGGAGAAAAAGAAGAAGAAGATGAAGAGAAAGAAGAAGAAGAAGAAGAAGAGTAAAAGAAAGAAGAAGAAGAAGAGAAAGAAGAGGAAGATATAGAAGGAGAAGATGAGGTGGATGAAAAAGATGATGAAGAAGATGAAGAGGAGGAAGAAGAAGAAGAAGAGTAACAGAAAGAAGAAGAAGAAGTGGAAGAAGAGGAAGAAGAAGAAGAGGATTAGGAAGAAGGCGAAGAAGAGGAAGAAGAAGAAGAAGAAGAAGAAGAAGAAGAAGAAGAAGAAGATGATGATGATGAAGATGAAGGAGAAGAAGAAGAAGAAGAAGAGGACAAAGAGAAAGAAGAAACAAAAGAAGTAGTAGTAGAAGAAGAAGAAGAGGAGGAGGAGGAAGAAGAAGAAGAAGGAG